>JBDJHY010916480.1:0-14747 GCA_039654485.1 Withania somnifera
GTACCATCCCGGTACGGGTTCGTCCCTGTACGGGTTCGTCCCGGTACGGTTCATCGCGGTTTGTCCAGATTTTGCCCACCCTTACTAAGAGGGAACATTCTACTTGGTTCAATTTGGTGAATCGTACTCGTGGAAGAGGTGGTTTCTATTTGTTGGTATCCATAGAGAGCTCCTCCTTCTGAAGCTCAAAGATCTGGTCGTTTTTTTTTTCCAGATAACCGTGATATCGGTTAATTTTTACGCACCTCGACTAATTCAGCGATATACTTGCCACCTCCCATCGGTAACAGCTACTAAGTAACTCATCCACCAAGACTAGGATAGTTGAAAAGAATCACCTATTATTTTTTGTCTTTACTAAATTTAACATGAGACTCCAAAACTCTCGCCACACCCTGGGTGCAGATCCGATCATTATTGGCACTAAGGATTGTTAGCTATTGCTTAGTAAAGTCACCTAAGAAGCAGAGAAAAGGGAGTTTCTCTCTAAAAAAAAAATCGTAGGCAATCGTAAGTTCAAGACGTATTAACAGCTACTGAGACCTTTTTTTGACAAATAATCCCATATGGATGGTTTTAGTAGATTATGTGATCAAGGTTAGTAACGAAAGCATATTGGACGAAGACTATACGAATATGTTAGGCTTGCTAGAGTGTCATAATACTAATGGCCTATGCATCGGCCATGCCTGGGTTTGGATCGTGACAAAGTCATATCAGATCGCCAAGTTATTTACAACCAATGGGACAACATTCTTAGTAAATTATGATTATGTAACTAGATCCACGATGTTAAAACCAACAGGATGTTTTCTTCCCTTTCGTTGTCGACAGTCTAGTACAACGCTCTTACTAGAGTCGTTCTAGGTAATCTAACATTGGTTGTCCATCTGTCATGATAGCCAAGACCAGATTGATGGAAAGCGAACCCGAAGTGTAGAAAATATTTACCAGACTGGTGAGCAGTGGACCGAGGTGAGGATTCGGTGTGTTATGGAAACATTTCAAAAAATATTCTTGAACTTTTTCATATTTGATTGATCAAAAACCAAGAAGCTGAATATCAGGACCATCAGTTCCACCAAACAGGGCCAATGATGTTAACCTGTTAGATCAACTGATCAGATGGAATTCCAAGGAAGGGTGTTAAACTGTTGATAACGAACAGGCAACATTACTACTCTCCTTCCTGCTTGCCACTTCCTTTTTAAAGCTGCTCAGTCTTCAACCCCACATTAGGTATGTTCTTTTTTACTTACAATGAAATTGTTCCTTACGACGCACGACCCCTAAATGTGTCAGTGTTTGCAATCCCACATCAAAGAAAGAAATGGACAATATCACCACAAAGCCAGTCTTTGGTCTAGTGATGTATTAGTCGATACAAATGTCTGTAACACGAATAACATTAGGGTATAAATAATTCCCTCAACACAATGACAAATCTTTTTACTTATAACTCCAGTCCCATCACGAAAGGATTTCAGGAGCCATAGTATAGTATGACTAGGTTGACAAGAACCTCCCTTATTTTTCTTTTTCTTTTTTTTTTTGTTCACCATCTTCTTTACTGGGACGGACGAAATAGAAGAAAAAATAGCTGTCACGGGTTATTATTTCAAGTTTCCAGGGCAGTCATCTTACATATGGGACAGGTATTCTTCAGCACCAACCACTGCTTAATGCAATTAGTATGGAACTCATGCCCACAATCCAACATGCCCATGATATCTCCAGATGTGTATTCCTCCTGATTCAAGTACAAGAATGACAAACTTTAGCTAACAGATCAGCCAAAAAGTTTTCTCTGGGACAACTATTATCTAGTAAAATCAGGTTATATAAGAACATCTCATAATATTCTTACTTGACATATACAGCAAGGTTCCAAGTTGGATGAGGACCACCCACGCACAGACTCATGCTTCCGCTGTTTCATATTGACCGAAATGGTTTCTTCATTCAAGCCTGTGTTTACATTTCCTATACGTTCTTCCAATGCCAATAGTTCCTAATAGACAAATCTGTGAGACCCACATCTAGAAATTTAGTGACAATAAAACTAAACTACATTACCTCATATGACATATTATCAACGTCGAGCCGCATGTCTCTGTGCCTATCATGGAACTCAGCAACTCCATCAAAAAACGGATCAACAACCATATAATCCTGAGTGTCCCCAGAAGTCGCCATAAAATTCATCAGTAAGAATTCAGCACATAAAGTAGCCAAGCAAAATCGAGCTACTCTAATTGGCACTCAGTAACAAGTTCATAAGTTAGCAGTTGGATCAGGTAGGATGTAGGGTTGGAAAAGGACCCTATCCAATGATGAAGTCTGGACCAAGAGAGCTCTCTTCTAACAGGGAACCAAGAATTAACATTCATGATGAAAATCAGATGTGATTTGATCTTGTCATCAAGACTCGTTAAATCAGAAGCTCCAAAAACTTAAAACCTCTAAGTAGGAAGATAAATGAAAAAATCAAGGAAGTTGGAATATAAAATGACAAAATATGCTGAATATCCATCCAAATTGCAATCAGAAAACGCAAACTTGCTCTTTTCTTTTTTTGATTGTTAGAGAAGTCAAAAGTCAATCAGAAATTATGACGAGTCTATCACGCAATAATATTTATCATGCTGTCTCTAAAGTCCCACATCCCTAGGTAGGAGGAAATTTATATCCCAACTTTTGGGGTTGAGTTAGGCTCTGGATCCATTCTTTACATAGGCTGTATAATCCTATCTTTCTCACCAAAGCTAACATCGCACAAGTTACAAGTATTAGGATAATGCAAATGTTTTGAAGCTATCAGCGCTCTGATACGGAATGAAAGTAAATATTTTAACAAAATGTTCAGATAAGAAGCTGCAACTCATCTGCTAAATATACATTCACTGGATTATTATAAGGTTTGAGATAAAACCTCTGATCTCAAGTTTTCGAACCTCCGCATGGCATTCAGGACTTGACGAATCTGTGGAACACAAGTATAGAAAAGATTAATCAGCACAGATAAAGCGTCAAAATCAAGATATGTAGATAAGACGGATAGCTGCATAACTGGGGAATCGTTACAGGTCAAAGTCACTGATAGAACAAACCAAATAGCATGGTAACTACAGTTATTGGTAAAACCATAACATATTGGTTGCCGTTTAGCCTAAAGTGATCACTGATGACTGCTCCCAAGCCACTTCAAATTCATTGACCAAAAGATTTTGATGCAAAGTTCTTAGTTCCATCCAGAAGATGATAGCTATCTGTGAGAAGTGAGAAAGCAAACAGCAACATCCTTCTACAATCCCATTATATAGATACCAAGATGCAGATTGCCGAGGAAATTTACATGTTCCATTTGCTCTCTAAATTGTATCATGATGATATAATAAGAGTTTAAATGAAGAGATGGTGATTCATATAGAAGGATAGACTGCAGAAAGATAACCAATATCCAACTGGAAGTAAAGCTGTTAAAACCAAGCAATAAAAAAAAAGTCTTCAGGAGGATAAAATAGCAATATGGGAGCAAATATCTTTACACCTATCATGCCAGATACAAGCAAATATTTTTGCATCAATCATGCCTGTTACAAGACAGCCAAGTTAAGATACCTATATACATAACAAACACACAATTTAAGTTATTATTATGGAAATCAAACCTCATACCAGTCTGTGTCGACCCTCAACATCAGCATCTAAAGCACCCCAACCATCCACATCTTCACCTGATTCAACCATCAAACCTGATCTAAGATGTGGTTGACGGTTACCACGGCTGCTATAGCGAGAAGACATCACGGGCTCCTCTGAGGAAGAAGCAGCTGAAGGCAGCAGAGAAAAATGACCTCTCTGACTTCCAGACTCAGGCTCAACTGGTGGGAAGAGAATCCAAGGAGCAAATTCTGGTAATCTATGATGGCTAGTAGTAGCTGAAGTCTGATTAGTCCATGCAGTAGGAGAATTGCGAGCTCTTGAACCAGGACCCACTGCAGAACTAGGACTATTTCTAGAAGTGCTTGTGTTTGCAGTAGCTAAGCTCCAATTTGTGGGGTCAAGTACCATATTTCTTGTCTCAGGAAGAGGAACAAATGGATGGGACTCCCCATCATTTCTGATAGTACTGAAGTTAGGTTCATCTCCCAATGAAGCACATCTATCTCCAGAAATCATTGATGAACTACCAGCTCGTGAACTAGGAGATGCATCCCAGGGAAGTGAATGAAAACCTCTAGAAAGACCAGAAACATGTATCATGCGAGACTGGCTTCCGAGGTTACCTGAATTCATTGGCACTGGAAATGGTTGTCTAGAGGTCAAAGAGCTCGCTACTGAGGTTGGTCTAGGTGGCATATGGGCACGGGTGACACTAGAATCCCCTACAGTAGTGCCAATCGGTGGTAAATCAGATGTAATGAGATCCTGATTCACAAGATTTGCAATAACACCAAAATTTCTTGCAGAGCTTTCTGCAATTCCACCAGTACTTGGAGGAAACACATCAGAAGCAGACATACTTGTACCAACCCCATTTCTTCGATAAATATTCTCCAGATAATAACCATTCTGCATATTAGCAGAAGGGGGCAGTATGTTTAGGTTGCTTGAAGCATTATAACTACTTGGATAGTTATGCTGTACAATATTCTCAGGTCCTGTATTGGAGCTTGAACTTCCACCTGCAAAATAACGACCAGAATTACCTTCAATGGCCTTGCGCTTGCAGGATGAACCCCCATTATCCATAGAAGGACCTGATATATTACTGGTCTCTGCCAAATAACCAGAACTACCTGTAGAGGTACCACTGTCATCAGATGCACCAAAAGCCGGAGGACGCTCCACTTCCGACCTGTCAGATTTGTACAGAAGTGGAGGTACACTTGTTCGCATGACCAGCCGATTATCATCATCATTGTATCCACCTCTCAAATTAGCATTTACTGGACCATGATCTGACGCCGGGTTTGATGATACACTAGGAGGCCTTCCAATTAGATGATTTCCACCATAATAGCTTGTAGAAAAGACATTAGAAGGTTCAAATCGCCATTCTGACCTTGAATTAGTCATAACATAATCATTTGACGAAGTCCAACCTGGTCCTATTTTCAAGTCACTGTCACGTGTACGGTCATGCAAATTAGCAGTGGAGCTAGACTCACCTTGATCCCAGCCACTAAAGTTTTGAACATTATAATTAACACCATTAACATAACTAGGATTTCTTCCAGCAGGAGAAAGCATAGAATTTGACAATCGATTCTCTACTGGATTCCGAAAGCTATCCCAGGGAGCTGTCTGATCTATGGAAGCATTATTTGAAACTGATCCCTGATTAAGATCAATATTTTCTGGGAAGGAGTCCAAAATACTTTTGTTCCCTTGCATGTGGGACATTTTGAGCAATACAAGGTTCTTAACAGCACCACTGAAGGAATTCTCTGAAAAAAACCATATTAACAGAAGTTACAACAAGAAAAATAACAAGAACAACAAACCCAGTATATTCCCACAAAGTGAGGTCTAGGGCGGGGTAGAGTGTACGCAATCCGTAGCACTACCTCAAAAGTGAGGTAGAGAGACTGTTTCCAATAGACCCTCGGCACAAGACAAAAATAATCCAAAAAAAGACATAATATGACATAATATAGGATCTAACAGACAGTATAGAAAAAACACAAAGTACCAAAAACAAGACTGACACAAAATAATACTAAAAAGCAATCAAGCCCACGCAACACACCTCACCACAACTCCAAGAACCATACACTATAAGCATATAACTACGACTCCTAGAACGACTATCAAAACAAAGCACTACTATCTACTAACAAGGATACAATCCTACCTGTTATCCTTTTACCCTAATACACATCCTCCATAGCTTTTTATCTAGGACCATGTCCTTGGTAATTGTTCAGAAATTATGAAAAATTGAAATTGATTTATGTAGCAACCGGCAATTTAGAGATCATCCATTCCAAGTACGTAACTAATATTAAATTATGTCAACATAGTATATAGTAGTCACTATCTGATAAAAAAACAAAATATAACTGCAAAGCATTACATGATCATTAATTGAAGAATTTCAGCAATCAGCAAATCATTAACACATACACAAAGACAACTGTGAGAAAGCTCTCTACAATCACATTAATGGCCATCAAATGACAACCGTTCAATTTGTTCTCTAGTTTTCATGGTAAGAACAATATGAGCTATGTTTTATGGAAACAAGTGCTGCTATCTAATAATCATGTACTGACCGAAGTGTAGGATGTGTCATCACCTAAACTTTAGGATAGGATATGATGACATGAATAGAAGTATATAACGGAGAGGAATATGGAGGATCTATTTATTTGAGTTGCTAAATGATTAGTATAATTAGAGCTGCTCAAAGAACGTCTTTAGTCCAATGAAGAAACTGATTTAGGTGAGCCAACTCTTATTCTGATTATCTGAAAGAAATTAAAGCTCTACAGAAACTATATTTAATATCACCGAATAATGCAGCTTTTAAAGCAGTAAAACTTCCATTTAGTTGGACAAGTGACGGTTGCTCAAGTGGTTGAAAACCTTCCCATCCACCGGTAGGTTGTGGGTTCAAGTCTCGACAAAAGGTAAGTGGAAACACTATTGATACTTCTGGTGGGGTGGGGTGGAAAGAAAAATGAAAAAAAAAAATCAGAAAAATTTCTTCTAATTTCATACTTCTTGGATTTGATACGTAACTGATTAAATAAGTCTTGCCTAAGAAAAATTTTTTGTGAACAAATCCCTTAGGCCTTGTTCAGAGTTTTGTCGTGAGCTCAAAAGAATTCTTTTTCCTTTTGAACATCTTCTTTAAAGAAGAAAAAGAAAAAGAAAAGGACAGCTAGAAGGTTTTTCTAGCCAAATCCAAGCCTAGATTAACTCCACAATAACCTACAAATTTTCAATATTACAAACTTGACCCTCATCTTTTACCAAGTCAATTTTTCTCTTTTAATTTTTCAGCTACATTTCTTTATCACTATTATGTTCAACAAGTTCAATTAAAATTCCTTTTGACTTTAAGTTACTTTTCCAACATACAAACTTACTATTTAATTTTTATTTACTCAATATTGTTTATGTTACAATCTTAGTGTTTATCCAAAAGAGAGGAAATTTCAGGTACCTTGGGGCATTATCCAAGGTAGTGGGAAGATTGACAATGATTTCACACGTAGTATCGGTGCAGGGTGAATAAAATGAAGGTTCACATCCAGAGTCTTGTACAAAAAGAAGGTGTCACTAAAACTTAAAGACAAGTTAGACCAACTATGTTGTATCGAGCGGAGTGTTAATCCGTCAAAACTCTACCGTTCAGAAGATAACAATAGTGGAAATGAGTATGTTCAGAGGGATATAAGGGCTTCCTAGAAGAGATATGATTAGAAATGAAGATACCCAGGACAAGGTGAGAATGGGCTCAGTGGAGTGGAGGACAAGATGCAAAAAGGATGAGAATGGGCTCAGTGGAGTGGAGGACAAGATGCAAAAAGCAAAAACTGAGATTACCCCGGCATGTGAGAGGAGATGCACGAATGTGAAAGATTGGCTATGGGTGGTTTCAGGAGAGGTAGAGATGGGTCAAAGCAACATTCAGGAGAGGAGATTAGACAGGACAGAGAGCATTTCATTTACCGAAGACATGATCTTAGATAAAAGATTATGGAAAACACAGATTAGGATAGAAGGCTAGTAGGTAGTTGAATATCCTCACTTACCACACCATACTAGTAGTCGTAGTACAACTACTATAGTTTTTTAGTCTTATATCTCTGTTACTATGTGTTATTTCATGTACTTTAATTATAGTATTATTTTGTTATATTGTTCCTTTTTTGTAAGAATGTTGCATAATGTTGTCCCAAATAGGTAGTTGAGTATTGTCTCCACTTCGATAATCTTTACCCTAACTACTTTGACGTATTTATTCTTGAGCTGAGGGTCTATTAGAAATAACCTCTACCTTTTCGAGGATAGGTCTGAGTGCACACTATCCTTCCTAGACGTTGTTGTAAACTTAATGAGGTTTGGACATCGAACTTGTGAAACTTGAAAAAGTAGTATTTTGATCCAATTGAAAATGGTATTTGGGAATTGCAGTTTGCTAAGACATGAATTAGAGTTGTTTTTAAATTTTGTGAGTGATTTGAGTGAAAATTGTAAAAAGAGCTATTTGGAGTTTTTCGAATTCCGAAAAATTATAACAAATCTATGTGCACACAGTTTTCCAAAATAAAGTGAAAACTATCTATGGCCAAACGAGCGCTTAATATTAGGCTAATGCAACAACAACACCCAATGTAAATCTGCAACTGGGGTCTAGGGAGTAAGATATACGCAAACCTTACCATATCTTTGTTTGGTATAGAAGTTGTTTCTGATAGATTTTCGGCTCAAAAGAGAAGTTAATATTAGTCTAATGCATGTCCTTTTAAAAAAAGTGGTTATGATGTTTGCATAACACTGATGGAATTATTAATGTGAAGGTTTGATTAAGAGTTTTGCAAAGGAAAAAGATGTCAAACATAGTATTTTGTTTCTCGATAAACATCCAATCAAACCCCCATTCAAGATCATCAAAACACAAATTGCTTTTCAGAAAACTTTTTCAACAAACTTTTGGAAAAAGAAAAGAAAAAGAAAAAGAAACTCTTCACTGAAAGGCCTTCCCAATATCATGTAAGTATTTTCACTTGTCAAGTTATAGCAAGTGTTGATAGTAATATAATAAGACATACTCTGAAAATTAGAAGCCTTTTTCCTAATAATAAGCGATAATCAGTGGTTTGAAGAAACTCTTAGAGATAAAGACTTGAACTGAAACTGTTCGGTTAATATCAAATTTGGCTCTGTTTGCTGAGATAAGCAAGTTAGCACTTACCCAATCTGCACCTTAATTATGCTTAAATATTCAGCCAACATTTGGGGTTGACCATAGAAGACAGCTGCCTGGAGTAAGTCTGTATTTTGTAAAGACAGAGCCCCAAAACAGCCCCCTGCTTGAACGTTCTCTGGAAACATTCCTATCTGAAAATCTTCACTCAAGACAGACGAAAGAGTAAAAATGATTGTGTTGCTTAAAAAAAAGTGAAGATCCACACAAGTAAAGTAAGCCTTGGTTGATGCAATTTATATATGCTAAACGAAAGACAAACTTTCCCAAAGTACCAATGAGATAATCCATTAAAGTTGAACCACTGAACTAGCACAAAAGAAAAGGCATTATTACCTCCTTAACAAGTATTGGATGTCACCAATTTATGATCTAGAAGCACTGAATAGAGTAAAAGAGTCAAACATAACTAAATTGCCCAAGTGACTAGGAAAAGTTAAGACTTATCCCCAAAGAAAAGGTGACAAGGTAAGGTAAACTAAGCATTTTCAACTAATCTTTGTCTAGATTTTTCCTCTAAACAACCCCCAAACCCAAAGGAAAAAAGAAGAATATGGATAAAGATAGATGTAATAACTATGAAAATATGTTTAAGAAAGAAGATAAAAACAAATTGCAACCTTTAAACCATCTCCCCAAACCCCAACGAAGAGAAAAAAAGAAGTCCAGATTTTCCCTCTAAATTAGCCCCAACTTCAAAAGGAAAAAGAACAATAAGGATAAAAGGTAAAGATGAATAAAATGGAAAATCAACAATAACAACAAAAAATAAAAAGCAACAAGAAAGCACACACTTATTTGAAGTAAAAGGGAAGAGTGCAAAAAGTAACGAAGCACAGGGGCTCTAAGCAAAAAGCAAGAACAAAGTGCTTGTTTCTTCCAAGTTAAGTGCACAATTCAAGCAGAAAATACTATACCCATATACCAACCCACCCACCCACCCTACTCCAATTTATGTGATGCCCTTTCTTTTTTAGTTTGTCCCAAAAAAAAATGATGCACTTTTATATGTAGAAACAATTTAACATTAAACTTATCAATTTACCTTTAATGAGATATAGTTACAAGTATCTATGACTTATTTTGAACACAAGTTTCAAAAGTCTTTCTCTCTACCTTAAAACTTTGTGCCAAGGCAAAGTGCATCACATACATTGCGACAAAGAAGTATCAATTTTTGTGCTTATAACTTCAAATAACAACTACAACAACTAATTGTAGAATCCAACATGTAATAACGATAGTAAATGTAAGCATAATGAACATATAAATTTCAATGTCCATGGAATGTAGCTTCAATCACGAAATTGACTTTCCAATTTTACCATAGAAAATAATACATTATCATCAAATATTTGATTGTTTTAGTAAACGTACTGAGATCGAATCATGGAAGACGAGAAGCAAAAGTGAAGCTTAAATTAAGAAATGGTAGAGGGAGAGACTTGCAAACTAGAAGAAAGAGAAAAGGCTTGTGTTTGGTGAAGGAATTAAAAAAGGAACTAACAAAAGTAGTATAAACATTACGAACTCGAGAAGAAGTTAATATTGCCAATGAGAACATAACAGTACAAGGAGAGGAGCTCTATTACTCAAATAGATAAATGTCCATTTTTTCATTATTTTTCCCTTTTTCATCTATTCTGTTGTATAAAGAAAATAATCACTTCTTCCCCGAAAATTTTGCATCTTATTGCCTGAAATGCAAGATTCTCTGATGCACATTGTTCACACATGACATATGAAGTGATATCCCCTTGCATCACACCACTCCATTCCCTTTGAATATTGGAAAACATAAACTGAAGTCATTCGGAAAAATGATTGTTTAAAGGCAGGTACTAAGTGCTAATCAAGATGCTTAAGTAGTCCTAATGGATAGCGCACACAAAGTAGTATCACTAGCATATAAATGAAGTGATTAAGCTCTTTGAATAATGAATGGACATTGGATATGTGTAAACGAGCACACAAGGAATACCAATTTTCGCTCGTCCTTCAGCCATGTCTTTCAGTGAAGCTAAAGCAGCTGCTGCAGTCAGATCACTTCACGTGAAAGATGAAACTATTGGGTGAAGAAATTAATCAAAGTGAAGGGAGGGAACAACCAACAAATTCAGCATGAATAAAACAATACAAGTACCATAAACTCTACTTAACAAAAGACAAAAGTGTGTTTCTCTTGGTGGAGAGACATAATTCCTGATATTTGCCGTTATTTAGTAGAAAATCGAATGTTCAAATGACAAGTACAGGAGGTCTCAGGTCAAAGACACTAGGTGATTCTTCCTATCTATTCTAGCCTTGGTAAGCAGAGTTAATTGATACCTGATACCTGTTGCTGGTGGAAGGTGGCAGGTATCGCGTGGAATTAGACAAGGTACGCACAAGCTAGCCCAAACACCATAATTATCAAAAAAAGAAAAGAGTACAAAGCTAAATTTCTCATGCCAGAGAAAGCAACCATCAATATTATTCAGTATTCTTTCAAAAATAACAGCAAACTTGACTGCTCATGCTTTCTGCTAAGAATGGAAATGTATATTAATATCTGGATAAAAACAATTAACACGAAAAATTACAAAGAGATTTGGTTTTGTAGCCCTTTACAAAATTTTCTTTTAGTTGAGATGTTCATTTTTACACATGAGAGAGCCGAAAATGTCAATTTCTTCTATTCAATTTGTGAGTGATCAGTTCCTCCAAATTACCTGACAAAGTAGTATATCAATCAACTACCTCAATTCCAAGATAACTGGAGTCCAGTATATAAATCATTATATTCCTTACGCTCTATACTAAGTGGAGTATTTTTTAACACACCATAAGCACTCTGTACATTTCACACTTATCCAACAAGAACATACAATCGCTAAGTAGAATAAATAGATTTGGGCGCTGTCTGCTAATGGAAGGAGGAAAAACTCAAGAATTTGCCACAAATGTGGTGCAATTAACATCATAGCTTCGTGACTATCACCAAAACTCAACAACTTTGACCAATAAAGTCAAATCCTCGATATCATCGAGCGAGTTTTAGAAGCAACTGAAAACTCAAAAAAGTCGGCCAAAATCAAGCAATCAAACGCAAAAGAACAAAATTGATTAAAATCCAATATTAATAACAATATTTGAACTCGGTACAAATAGAGATCCTAAATTAAGAAAAAATCAAACAAATTAAATTCATCTACAAGATCAAAAATTAATCAGTGAGTTCAAGTGGATAAAAGAGAAGTTAGATAATAATGAGAAGCTGGAATTTAGAAGAAAATTAATGGGTGAAGGAGATAACCTGAGAATCAGATGATCGGAAAATTTTGTGGGCGGTGGAAGAGAGGTTGGTAAGATAACTGGATTTGTTAAAGTGGTTGTAAAGCTACATATCCATTGATGATGGTTTTGTTATGGTGATAGGAAATGGACAAGAACAGGCCGCTCGAGAATATGGATAGATGAGAACAGAGAGAGGAAGAGTGTTTTTGGGTGCAGGTGTGGCTCTCAGAGAAAGAGGGAGTAGGGGACACACGGCCAAACAGAAGGATTAAGCAATGATAATTGCGTATTTTTTGTATTCTATTATTTAATTGTAGATGTCATAAATCCCAGATGCAATTTCTACCTTAATAAAAAAATTAACTAACTAAATAATAAAAAATAGAGGATAATTAGTATATTACCCTTTAAATATAAAAATTGAAATACATTGAAAAATAAATAATATTTAATAGTAAGAATAAAATAAACAAAAATAAATACATTATTCATTGATTTTTTAAAATGGACAAATATTGTCACGCTTCGAGTCTACACCCTAGACGGGACAGGGCACTTGGAACCACAAATAACCCAAGTAAATCCCTGGATCTGGAGCATATTATACATAAAACTGAGTGAAAACAACATCTGACAACAAAATTAGTTGTATAAAATATAATAAATGCCACGGTCCAAATCTATATCCTGAATACATAGTACATGAAAACCACAAGTAGTCCCAAGCTAATCCTTGGCCTAGCATGAAATATAAAATATGAACTAAAAGAATGTCGGGGTTGATACACAAGATAAAATTTTATAATACAAATAAAAGAGAAGGAAACCTTTCTTAACTAAAAATAAAGTTACTTGAAACGTTTACTACAACTGTTTGACTTACTGTCTATGAATCCTCTCTACACAACTGTAACTAACATACAAAGAAAGACAAATTATAGTATAACCAATTGCTTAATAGATCGGGTATCTTAAACTTTCCATAACCAGTAGTACCATAAGTGTCAAAAACTTGTACTCACTGTCATACGACGACGGACTCAAGTCTCAGCAGTTGTACTCACAGTCGAACAGAGTCGGTCTCAAGTTCCAGCATTTATTAGCCAAATGATATTTTCTGGTGCTAGGATATAAAGGCTGGACTAAAACAAGTGAAAACAGTCTTACCGGGTGCTCAATATAATGTTGAGTCTAAAACAGTTAAAAAGTCATTTACTTATATACTTAAGTCATCATTCCTCATTGTTATCAAAATCTGTCTCTAGCCTCTACGGCTCAATAATCGTGTAGTGATATTAACCCAGCCCCAATGCACTCTTATCGGAGTCAAAGGCTCAACCTCTCGTGTCATGAATGCACAATATATCAACAAGTATATATCATCATATGATCATGTAATAGCAATTTCCTATGCCCTGCATGGGTATCTCTAGCCAATTTCTAAGTCACATGCACCATATAAATCGGATGCCAAAATATATATCAACGCAGGACAGACGAAAGAATGGTACAGGATCACTATATCCACCTAGCTACCCAACCCACAGATGCTATTTAGTATAATTATTAAAGTTATAACCCTAGAGATAGTCCCATAGAGTCTACATGTCATCCAACGATGTAGCACTGCAAATTCAAAAATCTTACTCCGACTAACGTCAAACGATCTCCAAATGCTCTAAAACTTGAATCAATGTGTTCTATATGTTAATACAAGTCTAACGGTAAATTTTATGCTAAGTTCTGGACTAGGCCTGAATTTATACGTTGAATTTGGAAAAAGAAATATTACTACGATGAGTAATAACCCTAAAGAGCAAGGAATTACTAAATAATATCGAGTATAATTGAAGAAATGAAGAGTTCATGAGTAGGGAATTAATTGAGGAAGAACTCTAATTTTAATTAAATTTAACGGATAAAATCACTTACCGAAGGTGAAGTGATATGCACAACCCTCAAGGAACTTTCTATTAACTTTTGGGGAGTTTCCAAGATAAATCGAACAATTTTTAGAGAGAAAATGAGGGAAAAATGATGGAAAAGTGACCCAAAAAATGGGTGAAAAACTGCATAAAAAGTTCCTCAGGTTCTGATTTATTGGCTAATTTGACCGATCTATCAGCACATGCTGATTTATCAGAGTCACATCAAAATTTCTTGGTTTATGGTGGTGCCTACTATACCACCAGTACCCCGTAGTCCGAAGTTGAAGTGGAGAACTACTATATCAAATGTGGAAAACACAAGTGTAATAATCAGAAGATAAATAAATACGGAAGTTTAAAGAATCAAAGTAAATACCCAAAACCCGGTATCAGTGCCAAACGAACCACTACGTACAGAGATAACAAATCCAAAATATCTAATACAACTATGTCTCTGAAATACATGGAGATCAAATATGAATGAAAAAGCCAAAGTAGGTAAAAGTCGGACTCCAAGCTCACCCTGAATATCTGATAGTAGATGGAATCCGAACGAACAACTGGCTATAATCACGTCCGGAAACCTGTACTCAGATCTG
>JBDJHY010916589.1:0-14747 GCA_039654485.1 Withania somnifera
TACAAGCGAGTCCAGGTAGAGCTTAAGCACCCTATGAATTAGAAATAAAGGATTATAGAGCATTTTTCAACCCAAAGAACATAACCAAAACCTCATAATGACCATAAGGGGTCCTGAAAGCTATCTTAGGTATATCTTTAATCTGAATCCTCAGCTGACGGTAACCGAACCTCAAATTAATTTTATAGGAAGCTACTGCTCCCTGAAGCTGATCAAATAAGTTATTAATTCTAGGCATAACATATCTATGCTTCTTAGTAACTTTGTTCAGCTGTCGATAATCAATATAAATTCCCATAGTACCATCATTCTGTTTTAAAAATAGGACTGGTGCACCCTAAGGGGACACACTGGAATAGGAAAAACCTTTGTCTAACAAGTCCTGGAGTTGAACCTTAATCTCCCTCAACTCAACAGAAGTTATATGGTTTGGAGCAATAGAAAAGGGCTTAGTTTCTGGCTCTGAGTCAATAGAAAAATCAATATCCCGCTTTGGTGGTAGGCCTGGTAGGTTGGTCGGGAATACATCAAAGAACTTTGGAAAAATACGAACTGACATAGAAGCAAGAGTGTCGGCCTGAATATCGTGAACATATGTTGAGTATGCCAAACACCATCTCCATACTAGCCTCCTAGCATGAAGGAAATAAATATATTTTATTGGTGCGTAGCTACTAGAACCTAGCCACACAATTGGAGATGAGCCTAGTACTTCTAAGGTGATGTTCTTGGCATAACAATCTTAAATCGTACAATGAGGGGACAACCAATCCATACCCAGAATGATATCAAAGTCCACCATATCTAACAATATTAAGTTAGCCTAAGTATCTAATCCACCAACATATATAAATAGAGACATGATACATCATACATGATCGGATTACCCGATCCGCTATCTAATCATACATGATCGGATTACCCGATCCGCTATTAAAAAATCTCCTACTAGGGTAGCAATATATATAAATAGAGACATCACATCACTAGGAAACCCCAAAATCGATGCAGTATAAGCTGACACTTGAACAAGCAGATCTAGGGTCAAATAATGCTGACACAGGTATGGAACACACAGAAATCAAACTAGGAATCACAACTTCCGAGGCTATAGCCTTAGGTCATACAGGAAAAACATAGAACTAGTGGTCACTGCCATGACGACCACCATCGCCCTTACCACGCTGGCCACTACCTCTATAACTACCCTATACCCTACTTTTAGCTGGCAAAAGTGCTAATCTCAATGGTTGTGTAAAATGAAGAGTAGGATAAATAATGCCCCTCTGTAGACAAGCTCTAGAATAATGACCCATAAGGCAATACACATAACATGACCCCAGATGCCCACTCTATCGAGATTTACTACCAGAACCCATCCGACTGCCCTGATATGATGATTTGATCCCTTATGAATACTATGCAGGATATGGAGATAAGACCTGTAATGATGTCTACACAGGCCGGATAGATTGGCCCTGTGGCTGATAAAACTGACTGTGGCCCCTAGATTGAGACCCACTATGACCTCCCTATTATCATTGCCTCTTCTTGTTGTGCTGACGGGACTAACGATAGAGGGTTTCCATCAAATTTCCATGATCAACCACTGCCTGGAAGGGAAGACCATTAGAAATCAACTATGCTATTTCCTCTCGGAGCATATATCTCAACCCATAAGAGAACCGACAGACTCTCTCTACCTTTGTAAACATAAACTCAACCCCATAGATTGAAAGCTGGTAAAATCTCGATCATACTCATCAACAGACATAGAACCATGATAAAGTCTTCTAAACTCTTCTCTCAGATGCTCCCTTTCAGCTTGGATATAAATTCTTCATGAACACTTCATAAAATTCAGCTCAAGTCGGCTTAGATAAACTTGCGTGTCTACAGAAAATGAATTCTCTCCACCACTGGTTAGCCGTACCATGCATCTGGAGGTGGTAAAAGCTACATCATGGGTCTACAATTCCCCCATGTTGGTTAGTCTTTTTTCGCACTCAACTATGAACTCATAGGTATCCTCTCCTGGTACTTTAGTAAATCTGGGGGGATCCAACCTCAGGAATTTAGTTAGGAGCATTTGCTCCTTATCTGTCATAGTTGGACACTGTTCAATAGAAGGAGCAACGGTCGACATTGGTATGACCTAAATAGGTGTAGAAGTCATTGTTGGAATAATCGGTGGCACTGGGTACACTGTAGGGATTGCAACTGTAGGCTCAGATACTGGGATGCTGGTTGTGTTCCCTCTGTAGGAGGGCTACCAAAAGTACTGAGTAGCTTCCACAATATGTTATGGATGTTGTGAGAAGGTGCTGCAGCAGGCATTGAAATAGGTACTGCTATCGGTGTTGTAGTTAGTGCTGCGGGCACTAGTGGAACCGAAGATGTAGTAGCTGAAGTAGGCACTTTTTCTTGCGCTCTAGCCATCATACTGGCTATACATGAACTTGTATGAGGCATCTGCGAAAGAGTGATGACAATAAGTGAGAATAATCAAGGATGTACACACGAAACCGAATTCAAACAAAAATGTTATTTTCCTAAATCTCACTATAGCCTCCCGAAGATAAGCAACAGACATCTCCGTATCGATCCATAGGACTCTACTAGACATTGGTTTTGTCCACTGACACCGACGAACCTAGGTTCTAATACACACTTCTTATGACCTGTTTTCTCAAATCATGATGACACCTACTATACCACCAGTAGGAAAACCAACCCCGTAGTTTGAAGCTGAAGTGGAGGACTACTATATCAATTGTGGAAAGCACACTTTAAGTTTTCAATGTATAAATTAAATAAGTAGATGTAATAGAGTCAAATAACATGCCCAAAACACGATATTAGTGTCAAATGAGCCACTAAGTACAAAAATAAGATATTCAAAATATCTAATACAACTGTGTATCTAAAATACATATAGATCAAATAGAAATGCTAATCTTGAAAAAGATGCCGGTAAAATCTAGATACAAGATCACCCTGAATCTCTAAAATAAATGAAATCGATACGAACAGCTAGCTGTAATCACAATCGGGAACCTGTACTTGGATCTGCACATGTGAAAGTGTAGTATGAGTACAAGTTGCCAAAGCAACTAGTACACAGTAGGCTTCGAGCTTCTACTGAGCATATAAGTATAATAAAAGCAGTAAATAATAAAAGGCAATAAAGGCAGGTCACAAAATTAAATAACACAACAAGGGAAGCTAGTTACTCAAATAGGAATCAAGTAATCAAGTGATACTATGATATTCAGGATCTCAGGAAATAAAGGTAACATACCAGGAATCCTCACAACAGTATATGTGATTAATAACAAAACAAAAAGGAGTCAAAGAAGATAGGAGAAGAACATGGAAGGTATATCGATAACCTAAACTAAAGTATAGAGGAATTAACAATAGTCTAAGGCACCAAAATCCAACATAGTATGAAGTATCAATTAACCAATAATGATAATTAAGTAGTAATAATTATAATAAAGTAATGCAAATAAACACTGTCAAGTCCCCTAGATTGAAGCGCAGCGTACATGTAAGAAATTCTCACTTGTAGGCCTCCCATTCAACTAGGGGTACATTGAAGAAAGCAAGTGAAGAAAAGTAAATACAATCATATAAAGTAACCAGTTCTACTTACGCTCCTCCCCCACTACCCTTAGGCTCAATAGGAAGCACCCATGGAAGGCTAACTTAGTTATTCTAGGTAAATCACTCCTTCTTCCTATACTCCATTTCTATGTCAGCCGCAGCCCGGAGGCAAAGTCCATGAAGGTATGTAACCACGTACGATCTCTAACATATTGATAGCCTCACACCCTAAATCTCAGAACCTCAAGGGTATCAATGGTCTGGCATCTCGTTCCAAATATCAATAGTCTCATCAAGCTATACTTGGAAACTCAGGGAGTACAACGCCTGTATATCATAGTATCACCAATATCCTCAATAATCGGGTATTATCAAGTTTCTATAACCAGTAATGTCATAACTGTTAATAGGATCTACTCACTGTTGTACGACAATGGACTCAAGTCCTAGCGGTTATACTCACTATCAAACGAAGTCGGTCTTAAGTCCCATCAATTATTA
Source organism: Withania somnifera (assembly GCA_039654485.1). NCBI lineage: Eukaryota > Viridiplantae > Streptophyta > Magnoliopsida > Solanales > Solanaceae > Withania > Withania somnifera. The sequence continues at coordinate 4,111 of JBDJHY010916589.1, forward strand.
GTCAAAGCTTTCTGCTAAAACAAGTAAAAATAGTGTTACCGGGTGCTCAATGCAATGCTGAATCTAAAATAGTTGAAAGGGCATTTACTTATATTATTATTAATTATTCCAATTTACCATCTTAATTCATCATTTCTCATTGTTACGAAAATTAGTATCTAGCCTCTACGACTCAATAATCATGTGGTGATACTGACACAATGCTAATGCACTCTCCTCTCCTTAGAGATAAGGCCCAACCTTTCATTTCATGAATGCACAACGTACCAACAAATATTTATCAACATATGATCATGTAATACATATTTCCTATGCCTTGCATAAGCACCTAACCAACTTCTAAGTCACAAGCACCATATTAATTGGATGCCAAAATATAAATATTAGCCTACAATGGATGAAAGAATGGTATAGAATCACTATATCCTCCTAGCCACCCAACCCATGGATGCTATTTAGTAAAATTATTAAAGCTATAAGCCCAAAGAAAGCCCCAAGAAGCCTATCTGTCGTCTGACGATGTAGAGCTATAAATTCACAAATCTTATTATAATTGACGTCAAATAATATCCAAACACTCTGACACTTGAATCAATGTGTTTTATATATTAATACGAGTCTAACAGTATATTTTATGTTGAGTTCCGGGCTAGGCCTAAAATTAGGATTAAAATGGGCTTCGGGACCAGCTAGACAAAACATAAAATAAACATCACCACAGGGTTCCCAACATTACTAGGAACGCATGTTCCAAAATTAAGCACAATTAGAGTAAGGGAAGACCCTTGAACACATTGTAGAAAATTGAGCATAAAAAGGGCCAAAGAATCAAACTTTATGAATTTATACGTTGAATTCGGAAAAGAAAATGTTACTATGATGAATAATAACCTTAATAAGTAAGAAATTACTATATAACTTTGAATATAATTGAAGAAACCAAGAATTCATGACTAGGGAATTAATGGAGGAAGAACACTAATTTTTCTGAAATTTAAAGGAAGAAATCACTTACGGAAGACGATATTGATGTGAACAACCTTCAAGGAATTTGGTACAATTTTTGTGACAAATTATACCAATTGAAAATGAGAAAACAAGGGAAAAGTAGGAAAAGAGGACTCCATAATATATTCCTCGGGTACTAATATATTAGACAAAAGTGCTGATAAATCGGTATTGCTGATTTATAAGACACATGGTCTGATAAATTGGACCCTTAGACCCTTTGTTTAATTGGAAGAATTTTTTGATTTATCGATCAATTGACACTTTGACCGATTCAATAAATCAGTCAAGGCTGCACTAGAAAAATCTGCAATATTTTTGAAATTCCTTCGGTATTTCAAAATTGAAACGGAGTCTAATTTTATCAAAAAATATATGTATTTTATGTGAAAACACATTACAGACCTAACGGAATCAATAAAATTGACATTGGAGCTTTTTGAGCAAAATTGACCCCCAACAAACACTTAACAAAAATTCAAAAGTTTCCAACTTTCCACATAACTACTCAAATCAAGCACGAACACCTTCGAAAGCATACCAAAGGTCAAACTAGCCTAAATTCACCACTCCAGAGCTGATGACCAAAACCAAAAAACCAAAACACCATCCAAGCTCTACTTTATACCTCAACTTAACTAAAACCCACAAGTTGGCATAAATTGAAAACAAAAACTCCAAAACACAAACTTAAGGTAAATCTTTACTTTGTTTGCATTTCGAAGCTAACAAAACTGTTAGAATTTTATTCCAAGCTAGTCTTGAAGGAATGTTGAGTTTGGTCAATGAGTACTTAGTTTCAGCTCTAAAACAGACAATTTGAGATATTTCTCAACTGAGTTGCCAGGGATCTGAACTACCGGTTCGAGAAAGTCATAAATTACTTAGGGGAACAACCAAAATTCTCAAGAATTCAAAATGTCATGCATTTATCATAAATGACCATGAGGATCATTACAAGCCCTTCCTGTTTTACCTCTACAACTTGGCTTATAAGTAACTTTTCATCCTCAAACAACATATTACTAAATTGTTGTGCGTCAAACGCATCAATATTTGAACTCAAATCATCTTTTAATTTGTGAATATATAAGCCAAACCTGTCAACATTATGAAGTAGCTTCACTTGTCCTTCTTTCAAGCGTGTTCTTGCATGCTCCATGCTCCTATACAAATCCCCAAATTGATATATATTTTTCTGCACAATGCATCAGGCATTCATTCCGACGGCCACCATAAAACTAACAGGATAGAGATGGTGCACACAACTAACCCTTTGGGAATATATTGAGATTGTTGTGAAAAGTGGAGACCTCTACAATAAGGACAAACATTGATAAAACATTAATATTTATCACTAGACACATTTTCATGTAAAGATTTCATGTCCGAGGGAGTACTATATAATAATTACTTAGATAAAAAAAATAAAACATTTAACTCAAAAAAAAAAAAGTTAATTTCAAAGTCCCCGACAACGGTGCCAAAATCTTATTGCGTCCAAGCGCACATGTAAGTGTACACGGTCTTACAAGTAATATAGTGGATCTTGGGAACCGGATGTCGAACCCACAGGGACTTGATATTAACTGCTTAACAAAATTAAACTATTCTTAATTATTATTTAAATGAAAAGTTTCTAGAGATATATTGATGAACTTAATTTAACTAAAAATAATAAAATTAACTAATGAAAATTAATCTAGAGAAGAATATATTTTTACCATAATTAATGAATGAATCAAACTAGAATTATGGATTTTCTAGCAATCATATTTAGTTAATTTAATTAATTTACTTGAATTGTCTAATTGTTGATTTCAGGGTATAATCTCTGAGTAGAGAGTGATCATCCTCTAATCATTATCTATACAAATCCCACAACTACTTTGATTAACTTATTTTGTGATGATTTTGTTTAGATACATTATAGTTATCTTCCCATAATGAATCAAGTGAGGAAAACTAAGTACAAGATCTCTTCTTAGTTGCGAATCATATTCAATTATCCAACCCTGTTATAATCTATATATGAACTCATTCCTTACGTTTCTCGTTCTAACCTTCAAATTCCCTTTATTTTCAGGGTTATAAAGTTATCTTAATGGTCGCGAAGCACTAAGATACTATGCATATAAACATAAGACCAATTATATGATAAATTTTGCAAATCAAATAATCATCTTGCTAGTTTATACCATAACCCTAGAAAGAGAATAATTTGTTCCACATAGACATGGAATAATCACAATAAATCATTTAAAGCAAAATGTAAAAATATATCAATAAAGGAGAAGAGAAGAATACACCATTATTCTTCGGTCTCCACGACGGATCCAACATCTTGCCCTAGATTAAAAGTCTTCTAAAAATATTATGTACAATGTTGAACTTAAAATAATATCGGCCCTAAAATAATATGTACCATCCTCTACTTATTGTGCAAAATAGGGTATTTATAAGTATAGAAAATAACCCCAAATAAAATAACCAAGTCCAAAAAGGACTTCAAAAGTAATTTCTAAAAGAACAGGAGGGATCACGATGTTATCTATATCATGATTGATTTCAAGAATGCCATCACGATACATATCATGTTGTGAAAGGCAGTGAAATTTTGCTAACCAATCAAAAATAAGGAAAAGATGACATTAGACAATTCAATTTCAAATTGCAACTGCAATTGAATGAATATTATACTATTAAATATCTTTTAAATATAATATTAACTTTATTCCATTAAGCTATCTCCTTGAAATTACATTTTTCATCTCTCATAGTTAATTTATTTGAGCTCCAAACGTTTTCCTCTTCACATCAAATAATTCCTACACCACAATATACCATATTAGCAGAATATAAAATATTTAATACTCAAGAAAAAATAACAATATTAAGATATGAGGAAAATAATAGCTAAATATATGGTATTTTGGCCTCAGATAGGCACCACTGACTGTATCATTTTATGCTACTACCAAAGCTTCCTCACCAGCACCTGCTCCTATTTTACTTGTGTTTGAGGTACGAAAGATGCTGAACCATTTTCTGCGGATCGCCCCCACTAAGTTCTCGGGAGCGTAAGGGTAGTCCCCGTATGAGTTTATTATGGTATTCAAGGAGAGCTAGTGGACATTGGAGTTACTGGACTCACATGGGGTGAATTTTACCTCCTATCTTCTTTGGGGTGAATAGTTAGTGGTGGCGGGTATTTCAATATCACAGGCCACTAGCATCAGCCCCACTGACTTGGGGGAAGTTCAAGGTAGCTTGTATAGTGCAATATATTCCCAAGAGTGTCCAGAAGGCATTACAGGTTTATTTTTAGGCTTTGCGATAAGGATCCATGATAGTTTTTGAGTATGAGTCTTATTTTATTGACCTTTCAAAACATGTTGATGACCTGTTATTTTCAGAGAAGGAGAGGGTTTGATGCTCTGCTCATGGGATGAGGTTGGATTTACGAGGCCATGTTGAGTTGATACTAGTTCTATAGAAATCATTTTTAGATTTTTTGGACTATGCTCGCAGCATGGAGACTTTGCTCACTGGCTTAATGGGGCAGCAAGAATAGGCTACGCCACAGGGTAGGTTTTTAGGGTCCAGATCTGAAAGTCATCATTTTGGCTGGAGGGCATATTATAGATGATATTATAAGGCCTCGCTTCAGTCATCGAGTAGTTGGTTGAGTAGCCAGCCCCTCAAGGGCTTAGCTTCAGGTTTACAGGGCCATGCTGAGGGGTTTTTTTTTTTGTTAGGAAAGGACTGATGACACTTTCTATTAGTGTGAAGAGTGGGGTCATTTTGATAGATACTACTCGAGGGTCCCTAGAGATAGATTTGCTGAAGGGTATTTTTAGTGTCGAGACTGGGGACACTTTGCCTGAGATTTTCCCTAGCGTAGGGCCACTCGGGCTGCAGTTTTACCCATTCTACCTTTACAGGTAGAACCACCAATCAGAGGTGGGCCACCAACCATTAGGGGATCTGGGAAAGGAGGTCGGGTAGACGAAGGTGGAGGTAGGGGTTTGGGTGCACAGTGGGATGGGTTTCAATGCCATTTTTATGTCATTCCTGATGGGGCATCTACGACCTCTTATGTGGTTGTCACTGATATGTTTTCTATTCTTAGGTATTTTGCATTTACATTATTTGATACCTGCTCTACTTTGTCATACATATCTATTTATTTTGGTTCATGGTTGGGTCTTGTTAGTGGGTGGCTGCCGGTATCCTTGAGTGTATCTACCCTGGTGGGCGCGACCCTAGTAGTGGATTACGTATATTGGTCATGTCTGGTGACTATTCAAAGTCACAACACATGGGCATACTTTTATGTGATTTGGGGCATGGACATATTATTACCTACCATGCGGTCTTGTACTGTTATACCAAAACCGTGACCTTGTTAGTACCTGTGTACCCTTTCTAGTTGGCACGACCCGCTAGTCATTAGTTATTTTGGGTCATTTCTTATTGATGGGCCCATAGACTTGTTGCTCGAGGTTGTTATTCTTATTTGTCCCATGTTAGAGATGTTAGCACTGTGTCCCATTCCCCTGAGTCTGTGTCGTTTGTTAGCAAGTTTGTTGATGTTTTTCGTGATGATTTTCCTGGCCTCCCACCAGAGCATGATATAGATTTTTCTATAGAGGTCAAGTTGGGCACCAGGACTATTTATATTCCTCCATATCATATAGCCCCAGTTGAGCTTCTTGAGCATTCAATTGCAGGATTTATTTAACAGGGGTTTCATCAATCCGAGTGTGTTTCTGTAGGGTGCTCAGTTTTATTTATGACAAGAATGATGGATTTAAACAATGTGTATCGATTAAAGGAAGTTGAACAAGGTAACTGTTAAGAATAATTATCCCTTGCAGCATATTGATGATTTATTTTATCAGCTTCCAAGATCTACGGTATTCTCTAAGATTGACTTAAGGTCTGGCTATGACCAGTTGAGGATTTAGCCCGAGGATGTACTGAAGATAGATTTTTGGAGAAGATATGGGTATTATGAGTTCTTAGTTATGTCATTTGGGCTGACTAATGCCCCTGCAACCTTCATGAATTTGATGACTCGCGTATTCCAGCCTTTCTTGGACTCTTTCGTGTTTGTTTTCATAAATGATATATTGGTTTACTCGAGGAGTCAAGTCGAGCATGAGGAGTACCTGAGAGTTGCGTTGTAGACTTTGAGAAGTGAGTGACTCAATGATATGTTCTTAATGTGTGAGTTTTTTCTAGACTCTGTCACTTTTCTAGGCATGTGGTGTCAGTGTCAGTGTTAGTGTCGATTCGGCTTAAATAGCCACAGTCTGTGATTGGCCTCAACCTACTTCCAGCAGATAGAGTCGTAGTTTCCCTAGGTTGGCTGTGTATTATTTTGATTCATTTAGGGTTTCTCCTCTTTTTCAGCCCCATTGACTATACTGATATGGAAGGAAGTGCACTTCCATTGGTCAGCCGAGTGTGCGTACAACTCTCTGAGGTTGAAGGAGTTGCTGACTACCACTACAATTCTTGCATTATTAGTTGAGAGACAGTTGTTTACAATATATTTTGCTGCTGCTGGTATCAGATAGGGTTGTGTTCTTATACAGTTGGGCCATGTTATAGCATATACATAGAGACAGATGAAGGATCACAAGCGTAAGTACCCCAACCATGACAAGGAGTTGGTAATAATATTTTTTATGTATAAGGTCTAGGGAACTACTTGTATGGGCTCCATTATGAGAGTTTCATAGGTCACCACATCTTACAGTATATTTTGAGTCAGAAGGAGTTTAACTTTAGGAAATAGAGATAGGTTGAGCTACTAAAGGACTATGATTTGAGTATTCTCTACCATCCAGGCAAGGATAATGTGGTTGTTGATGCCTTGAGTCGGAAGGTGGTGAGTTTGGGTAGCCTAGATGCAGTTTTTGTTTCTAAGAGGCCATTGTCTTAGGACATTCAGTTCTTAGCCAGCATGGTGTTAGATTGGGTTTTTCAGCGTTGAAGTTAATTATTTCCCATATTGTGACGAGATCGTCTTTGTTTGACCAAATTTGACAATGCCAGTATGAGGACCTACGTTTAGTACAGTTGATAGATAGGGTTTTATTAGCTGATTTTAATTGGGTTGTGGTAGATTTTGATGGTGTATTCTAGATTCATAATCTCTTTGCCGTTTAAAAAGTTGGTGATCTAATATAGAGTTTATTGTGTGAGGCTCACTGCTCTAGGTATTCCATCCATCTAGGTATCACATAGATGTACCGTGATTTGAGACAACATTACTAGTGGCAAGGTATAAGGAGCTCAATAGCGTCCTTTATGTCTTGGTGTTTGAACTGTCTTTAGATGAAGTTTGAGCACCGAAGATCGATCAATGAGAAATAGAGGCTACTTATCCTTGAGTGAAATAGGAGTGGATCACTATGGATTTCATTACAGGCCTTCCTCATACTTCTAGGGATAATGATTGCTTTCTATTATTATGGATAGATTGACCAAATCAGCTAACTTTGTACTGACACATTTGAATTGGGGTTCGGAGAGATTGGCCAAGTTGTAAGTTTAAAAGATGATTAGACTTTATGGGGTTCCTATTTCCATAATATATGATACGGTTAAACAACTTACCTCGCGATTTTGGAGGTCTATTCATAGAGAGTTGGGTACTGAGGTCGATTTGAGTACAACATTTCACCCACAGATGGATAGGTAGTCCGAAAGGACTATTCTTGTGATTCATGATATGTGTGTGCATGTGTTTCTGACTTTGGAGATAGTTGGATAGATATTTGTCCTTAGAAGAGTTCTCATATATTAACATATACTACTCCAGTATTCAGGTGACATCGTTTGAGGATTTTTATGGTAGGAGATGCAGATCACCTATTGGTTGATTTGGTGGTGACGAGGATCGACTTTAGAGTTTAGACTAGCTCTGTGAAACTACATATCAGGTTAGACTTATATACTGCGGGTATCATAGAGTAGGATGAAGTCCTACATAGATTGTAGGTTTCTTCCCCTCGATTTCATTATTGGATACTTTGTCTTTCTTTGGGTTTCACCTATAAAGGGTGTTATGAGGTTCGGTAGGTGGGGCAAGCTTAACCCCCCAATTTATTGGGATTTATGAAATCCTACAGAGAGTTAGAGAGGTCTCCTAATGACTTTCTTTGCCACTGGATTTATCTGTATTACATCCATTGATGCTCTAACATTATGTATCGGACTCATTCCATGTCCTTCACCAAGAAATTGTGCAGATTGAGGACACCTTAACTTATATTGAGGAGATTGAGGCTATTATAGAAAAGGGTGTAAGACGACAAAGGTTTAGGGATATTCTGGTAGTTAAGGCTTGTTGGGCTCATCGACAATTTGAGGAGGCTACCTGGGAGACAAAGTATGATATGTAGGCCTAGTACCCATATTTATTCGAGCCTTTAGGTACTATACTTTCCTTGACTTTAGAGGATCAAAGTCCCATTCAATGGTGAATTTTGTAATGACCCATTTGGTCAGTTTATTGATTTAGCCTTTTTTCTCTATTTAGAGCCATATGGTAGTTTCCCTAATTCATTTATGACTTACTGGGACTAGTAGCTCGGTCCCCTGGCAACTCTTCTTTCGTTATATCAGTTTCCTTTTTAAAAAGTTTCAATTTTTAAATGGTGGAACTTGAGAGTGAATTCTTAGTAAACGCTCTTGAAATTTGAATTTCAACAGTTCTTTTAGCTCTAAAATGCCAAATTTAGTCTAGGTGGACCTTATGTTTTTTTCCTGAGGTTTTTGTTTGGAGTTTGAGATTTTTTTGAAAATTCAACTCAGCGAAAGCTCATTTTAGAGCTTGGGCGGTCATTTGGTGATCGGAGCATCTGGTCAGAATTTTGATGATTCCATCAACTCTAAAATGATGATTTTGTTCTAGTTGAGTCATGCTTTCACCTTCCGGGGTTGTCATTGAATTTTTGAGGTTTGGGTTGAAATTTGTGAATTTTGGCCTAAGATGTTGACTTGGTTAACATTCTTCCGAAATGATCTTGTATCCTTATTTTGACTATCTAATTGAGTTCGGAATGTCATTTTTTGTGTGTGTACGTTTCCCGGGCCTTTTCTTTTAGCATATTTTTTCTGTCAAAACTGTTTTTGGTGCAAGAAAAATTACCTATCACTATTGCGAAAAGTCCTTCATGATCATGACTATTGACTTTTTTACTCAACCTGATCGTGACATTCCCTTTACATGATCGTGTAGCTTTGAACCTCTGCCCTTGCTCAATGTGATTGTGACCTGTGTTTTTCATGATCACGATGTACCCTATTCATGCGATCGCATTTCCTGGTATATTTACTCAATATGATCACTACCCTCCCTTCACGCGATCGCGTGCATTGTAGACTCGTAGTATATGAGCCCTCTTCGTCAAAAAATCAGATCATTTCCCCTTATATCTCTTTTATCCCCCTTGTTCCAACAGCTAAATTGGGTGTATAAACCCAGTTTGTCGAAGGAAAAGTCCCTCCCAAGTTCCCCCTCATCCTCCCTCTCGTTGGTAAGTCTTTCTTCTTTTTTTATCTCTATAAATATGAAGGTTGGTTTCCTTTTAATATCTAAAATGGTTGCTGCCCAGTTTTCCCCTAATTTAAGTTAATTATGGTTAATTTATGGTGCTCCGAGTTGAATTACTCCCAATGATCAAGTTGCACCTTAATTTCGGTGTGTACTTCATCCTTTTTAGCTATGGTATCATGTGAAGGTTTCTACACTTTTGATCTCACCACTTTTGGGCTATTTTGCAAATCTTATGATGGTCCATTTAGGAAAAAACTCAAATGACGTGTTCCATGAGCTGAGGACTTTGTTTCAGTATTTTTAGTTTAATTTTTTAGGTTGTGGGGCCTAGGGGCCTTTTTTTGGGGCCCATTTTGGAAGCCAGTTCTCTAATTACAACATGGGTCTTATTTTTCGTGTTTTGATCCCTGGATCCATAATGTTATAGTTTTGGGTAATTTTGCTGCATTTGTAGCTTCAGGCCTATAGTGCATACATTTTGAGGACCTTCGTGGGCACCTAGGTAGGCTAGGTTTATTTACTGTCATTATAGACTGGACTATTATTTTGTTCTTGTGATGTGGCCAGTAGTTTGGGTTGGGTTTTAGGTTGATCATTGCATTTTTTTGATGTATGTTTATTTTATCTGTTTCTACGGGCCCGTGAAGGGGTGTAGAGGATAAAAGGCTATTTTTCCAATGCCTGGCCTCACCGCATGGGGGCCACAGACCTTGGGGACCATTTGGGTCATCGTGAAACAAGTGTGGTGAGATATGCTCTTAATTGGTTGCATTTGGATGATTTTAGGTTCCCTTTGTTTCTATTCCTATTGTTATTAGCATTTTTTTTTGGATATGTTGTGATAGGGCATCAATATATTATTGGATTTTGTTGATACGATTGGTACTATGTTGGGGCAGACCCATATTGTTCTAGAGGTGGGGTCCTCTAGGGCGTAGGCCCTAAGTTTGGCACTGTTGGGGCATATACCCTATATTTGATTTAGAGGCATGACTCTTTAAGGCGTAGACCCTGAGATTGGAACTGATGGGATACTTATCTTGCGATGGAGTTT
>JBDJHY010916697.1:0-14747 GCA_039654485.1 Withania somnifera
GCGAAGGAAGGTTACTTAGCATTCGAGAGAAGCTAGTGACTCACGTTAATTAGCATTCGAGAGAAGCTAATTGGAACACAAAGGCTAATCTTTAAACCCATATAAAATCACTTCAGTATTTAGTTTATTATAATGGATCATTGATAGAACTAATCACCCTAGTGTGTCTACCCTTGACTTGGTTTGTGAAAGCCTTTGGTCAAATCTTCGTTTATATGTTATTTGTAGATTAGGAAACCTTCCTTATAATTGTAAACCCCCCCCATTTCATGTAGACCATTCGAGTCCGAATAGTTGCGCTTTGGTTTTCTGTTCATACTCGATTGCCTTCATATTATTTCTTGTGGATACGACCCTGACTTCATTGGGTAATTATATTTTACAACGACCGCGTACACAGTTTGATTGGTTTCAAAGGTGTATTTGAGCGTTATCAACACTTCAATTTTCAATCAAAGTTTTAAAAGTAAACATTGAAAATGATGCCCAGTTCATACGTCAAATCTTCTTTCTTTGTTATTCTATAATTAGGAAAACATACTAACTCAAGAGGACTTTCAGACTTAAATAGTTATCATGAAAAGTCATAGTTTTATCTAAAAACATCAAGTAAATTATCACTTCAAGGAATCATAGTTTATAGAATTAAACAAGAATCCTAGCATACTTCTACATCTTCAAAACCTTATTTTAAAAAAAGGATTTCTAGGCACAAGGATGAAAGGAGTCCTTATCGAAAGCCTACATACCTCAATCGAAGAACTTTGATAAAAGAAAACATGAATAATGTGCTGCAAAAGAACTTCTATGGAAAACCCTAACCTTGCCCCTTAAGAGAATTTGGAGATAAAACCCTATCATGAATTTGATTAATCAAATAATGAATTGAAAGAAAGGTTTGGGTTTGCATACCATGTAATTTGGAGTACAAAATGAATCGGATTGATTATTTAATAGGTAAGAAGTTACCAAAATGCCTCTAGGACTAAATAGAAGAAAATTTTATTGTTTTTCCGTTCTCAAATAGCCTCACATCGTGAGACTACAAAAATTTTATAAACTCAAGTTTTAAGTCTTCAAAAAAGTCACCTAGTGACCTTTTTCAATTGCTTCATGAATGAAGGGTTAGTAGAATATCCATAACCTTTTACTCCGACCTCAAAATGACATGTGGTTTGTTATGTTGGAAACTAGATTTAAATACCTTTGTTTGGATATGTTATAGGTCACATAAATCCTCATATGCAATTATATATGATCGTTTAAATGTTACCCTTGCATGAAACGATACAAAAACTACAACGGTAGAAATGCTTTGAACTTTACTTTATGCTAGGAGCTTCTTTTGACCTTAAATCACCTTGAAAAGTAATTTTACACTTTGTAAAGTATTTTAAAACCTATGATAAAGTGGTAATTCATTATACTGGTACTTAAGCACAAATGTAAAAATGGGTAAAATTTTAGCTCAAATTTTGGGGTGTTACAGTAATGACCCTTAAGGCTATTTTTCCATTTTTGGCTCGAATCATCATTTTATCATTTTTTATTATTGAATCATATAATTCTAAGTATGTTTATGTGGTTTTTATGAGGGCAAAAAGTAAACTTTTTTTATATTTTTAAGACTTTAGTCAACACTTAGAGTTTGGGGTCTCGGATTGGAAATCTGTTAGTTCTAATTGCTCCATAATGTAATACTTGGTCTAGGACCTATTATTTTTAGATTTATACCTTTAGTATTGAGTTTTAGTGGTTTGAGAGACTAATTTAGAAGTTTAAGTCTTGAGTTTGACTTGGATTAATATTTGAAGCTAGAGTACCTAGATTCAAAATCCTATGATTCTATTACTTTTGGAAGGTAATTTTTTTAATCTAAAATAAGGTTATGTATTTTCCTAGGCTTTCCAAGGGAATTTTGATAGTTTTAGTCAAAAAATCATTTACTTTGGTCTTTATTATATATTGGGTTAAGAATACCTCATATTCCTATTTTAATGGATCCACTGAGTTCGGAATATTTAATTTTTGTATAATTACATATATGGTTTATATGAATGGTATTTTGAATGAATCCTCAAGGTCAATTCCATAATTATTTTTGGCTAATTATTGTTGATGTTTTTTGATGGTGTTGGTGCAGCATAGCGTTCGACGCGTTCGTGACCAGTTGTGCTCATTTTGTGAAGAGTGATGTTTATTGTTCTTCACGATTGCGATCAAGGGGGAGGTGTTTGTGATGTATTATGGTATCATTCTTAGAAATCACGGGATGTGGAACGTGTTCATGAAGAAGGCTTCTAGACCAAGACAGATTTGTTGAATCATCGTGTTCTTGACAGGTTCACAGTGATCACAGTGAGATCAGGTTGGACTAGGTCCTGTTTGTGAAAAAGGTGATGCCTTCATGATCAACGTGCACCTAGGAAGATTAATAAACAGTGACTTCGGCTCTCCATCTTTGATTTGGTATGATTTTTACTCATTTTGGAAAGATTAAGAGGAGGATTTCAACACTAAATTATTGAGAAATATTTTCAAACACTATTTCATTTATATGCGTTAACTAATTATATTTCTTCCTTAGGACTTTTGGTATTTCAATTGCTAAATTTGGGAATTTTTATCCTAAATTAGAAAATGGAGTTTCATGATTTTGAAGGATGAAATGAACTTGAATTTTAAGAAATTTTCATATTTAAACTTCTCAAGTAATGGGTAACCCATCTATGAAATAAAATTTCAATTTTTACCCTTGTGGGCTCAAAGCTATTTTAAGTATAAACTTTAAATTATGATAAAATGGATATCGGTTGTTGTATTTTCTGATGGATAATGTGATTATGCTCATATTGTGATGCCCTTTTGGAAGGATAAATCCATAGTGTGATCGAATTGATCCTTAATTGAGGCATTTTAGGTATAACGACTTTCTATAAAGTGCTTATGTGTTTTTTTGATTTATTGCTTGTAAATAGGAGAAAAGAGAAACTGGGGCATCCGTTTTGGGTGAAATAATTAGGATTCACCCGGGTATTAGAGTCAAGTATGCTAGGCTAATTGTGTTGATCTGAGAATATCATAATTATTGTGTGATGGCTTGTCTTGTTGAAATAAAATTAAAATGTGATTTCCTGGAGATAGCTTATATTGATGTAATTGGAATTATATTCTAATTTCCTTGTGATAGCTTATTGAAACTAAAATAAGTTGCATTATGATGCCTACGGAGACTAACATGATATATGAAGATAAATGACTTATGATTATTTGTGATGAGATAATTCTATTATAAATTGATTTGTGTGCCACTTTCTATGATTGCATTGATATAATCTTCATTTGCATGAAAATTGAGTTGTGGCTTTGATGAGGATGCGTATGTGGCAATTTGAGGTCTCTGCCACACGCATATTGTTGAAATAACAAGGATATTGGAATCTGAGGTTTCTACCATGTATTAAATTCGAACCTGTGTTGTCTACCAGATATTAATGGGATGCTCCAAGGTCTCTATTGGGAATGCATCTGAGTGGTGTAGCTTAGCTAGCTTCCACGGGTCGTATTGATGGGATGCACCAAGGTCTCTACTAGGCATAACTTAGCTAGCCTTCATGGGTCCTGACTAATTTTCTATAAGCAGCATGTCTATATTGATAGGACAAGCATATATCATCTTAATTTTATATTACATTGCATTTGTACTGAATTATGTATTGATTGATTATGTCTGTCCAGGTGATATTTAAAAAATTGCTTACTTGTTGATGGCTTATGGTTAGTTGATGAGATTTGATTGAGTTGATACTTTTGATTCTTAATTGTGTGACTCTTATGTGAATTATTCCTTTTATTTTGATATTTTGTAGATATTGTTTCTTAGAGTCGATTATTGTTGTACTTACATAAATGTATTGTTGGTTAGGTTGTTGGATAATGTTGTTTATGGGTTCTCGTTATCAATTTAGATTAGGATCAGTCAAGGACATTGTTGGGTATCAATATTATGTACTCACATTTATTTTTTTTACACTTTTTGTGCAAGTGTTGTGCCAGAGAGCTCATTAGCTTCTATGATCCAGTCCAAGTATATCTCTTTATGTTTTGTGAGATAGCTTCCGTTATGTCTGTAGTTGTGGGAGATCTCATTTATCCCTTAATTTATTCTTTTATTTACTTATTGAAGACTTTATTGAGGCCAAATTATTATTTAAATCAAAATTAGTGGCTTGATGTATATATAAATAAATATGTGTGTGTGTGTGTGTGCTTACAGTTTTAACCATCTAAACTTCTCTATGAAATCATTTACCTTTTGCATTTATGTTCATGATAATATTGTTTTTAGTTTTGGCTAACATACCACAATGGGTAGCATAGGTGCGATCATAACAGATTTCATGTCATGGCCAGTTGGTACAGAGCACTAGGTTCATAGGTCCCACTGTATATAAGACAAGTCTAGTTGAGTCTCATGGATCAGTGAGATAACGTTATTTACCTATCCTTGAAAGGCTACGAAACTTTAGGAAACTTCACATTCGTTATTTCATTCTGAACCAGCGTGATTGGTCTGTTGTGTGCTGAGGTTTTTTGTGTTCTCTCAATAGATATATAGATGCAGAGCTACTGTAGACAAAGAGGATTGGGTTGTTCCAGTTCCTACTGCCCGTGGTAGGGATAGAGGTCAAGGATGAGAGAAAGGTAGAGAAGGAGGAGTTGGACCAGTCACGGGACATGCTAGGACGGCCTTCCCTGAGGCTGGGTATATGGGGACTTATGATCGGATTCCACCAGAGTATATTTCCGGAAATTTTTTAGGACAACTTACTTAGGGACTTTAATGTTTTTAAGAGGATTGTACCAAGTGGGGATCATCACTACTAAAGTCCCAAGAATTTAGGAAGTCTTCAGGTGCCTCAACAAGTGGTAGAGGGTTCTTTAAGAGGGATATTCAGCTACAACACCATAGGTCAGTTCAGAAGACTATGGATGCATCTGAGGTTATTCAGCGAAGAGGACATTCATACAAATTAGGGTAGAGTTCTTATGACCACAGGCAGGGTCATTCAGGACGAGGTGGTTATTCTAGTTCATCGATTTCCTTATAGAAGTTTACTACTCACATTTCTTGCTATACTTATGGTAACCCAGCCATCTTAGGAGGCTTTGCCCACAATGTGGTTAGGGAATTTCTCAGCAAACTGCACTATCTTCAGTATAGTGCACTATTACATTTAGTTAGATAACGAGGAGGACTAAAAGTAGGTAGAGGTGCTCAGTTAACTGGTGGTGGTACTGGACAAGGTGTAGATCAGCCTAGAGATCTTAAGGCACAATGTGATATTCTTTTGGTTAGGCCCAAGGGAAGAGCCTTCTAGCATAGCTATTACATGTGTGGTTATTAGTTTCCCTCGACTTATTTTGTGTAATTGATTCATGTCACAAAAATTTTATTGTGATGTCACCTACATTACCATACTAATAGGTGTCAAACTAAGGGTAAGCATGCAGAAAAAGATAATAAGCGGACGATAAATACATGAACTAATTAATAAGGAAAAAGACGTGATACATAAAATCTCAAAACCTGGTACCCACTGTGATAAGCCTCTAAAAGGATATAATACAAAGAATGTGTAGTTTTGTCTAGGTATTTAAAATATAAATACATTAGAAAACAAAGGATAAAAGAGATATTTGGTAATCGATGACTAGATGATCAGCTACCTCAGAAATACTCAAAGATGCAGTTGGACTGAGAAGAGAGAAATCAAGATGTCCCATTCTATGAAGCTGCACAAAAGTGCAAAAAATAAAGGAGTGAGTGCAAAACACGGTACGCAGCAGCATCCTCAACTAGTCTAAGTATAAAATAATGATGATCCTCCTTTAATTCTTCAAACCCCTGATACTACAAGATGCATAAAGTATACAATAATACACAACCTTCAACAGTTACATTTCATTAATTACATAGAAAAATCGATCATCTCTAGTTATAATATATAAACAAGTCCTCAATAACTGACAAATGGTCTTAAATCATCATCAACTACTAATAATCCCAAATCACCAACAAGTATCAATAAATCCAGTCATCGACAAGTATCAATATATCTCAAGTCATCAACAAGTAGAAATAATCTCAAGTTTTCAGTTTGATATGCAAATCAAATTACAGCCACGTATCGAAGTAAATGAAATGCAAAAATATAGATAATTGTGATGCATGTTGGTCCTAATGTACATACCATCTCCGATATTCATCATAGACAGGACCCATGGGGGGACCACAAGACCTATGCACTATACCAATGTGGTACCCAATCCATATATAATATTTAGTCATTCGTATCAGCCTAGTACCCAGTCCATATATATAATAAAGTTGAGTGTTGCCATAACAAAAGTATTAATATGATCAAGTTACCACAAGAACAATCAGTTTGTCAATAATTTATCACACCAACAATATAAATATAATCAAGTTATCACAAGAAAAGTCAAGTTGTGAACAAGTTACTACAACAACAATATAAATTTCCAATTTCACCATTTATTCAAGTAATTACATAGACGGGGCCATTCAAATTACTCAAAACTATTCAAGTTATTTTACATGATAGTCAGCACATCAATTCCTAAATCAATTCATAACAAAATTTACCAATTATAATCAAGAAAACATGGAAACATATCCAAAATTTATAAAAACGACTATGAAACCTTAACTAGCCTTGGAAATGAAGAAACATCTCAATCATGAGCCTTTCCCTTTTGTAGAGCCTCCAAGTGAGCACAATCTAGTAAAAAACCACGATACATACAAGAAAACAAAACAATCAAGACCCATATTCCATATTTGAAGTTTCATCCAAAGATCCACCCCAGGTCCATAAAGTTGAAATTAGAATTTCATTGCAAAAACATGTTATCTGTCACTTGGGGAACTAATATCAAGTCCGTTGGAAACCCAATCTATTTCGTAATTCAAAACTAAGATTTTGTAATTTTCGGTTTTGCACTTTAAACCTCTATTTTTTATTCAAAACCTTCAAATTCTATGTGATATACATGTTAAAGTGATTAGGAATTGATGAAAAATTGTTCAAATAGTTGATAAATCTGGAAATTCTCCTTGTTTCTTACCAAATTAAGTAAAATTTTATCACATCATAAAAAAACAGTGCAACAATTTGGCATAACATACCTCACTTCCTAGGTGCACTGTTCATGATAACCGTGGCACTTAAACGCGATTGCGACATGGCCCAGCAACTAACTCATCAGATAGTGTACCTCCCATGCGATTACACCCCTTTGTAAATTAGGAAACAATCGCGAATATGTGCCCATCACCCAAACCTGAAAACCAGAATTCACATGCATCGTAATTACTAGCAAGTGTTGCAAACGTTAGGATTCCATCAGAATCCTGTGCGAGCAAATCACATATGAAACCATACTAATTTTGATGCTCTAGACTTAATGGAACCATCAAAACACGTGTACGAGGTCGTCTTGACCTGATACCCATAAGGGTCTATTTTTTACTAAAAACATCAAAATGACCAAAATGATCGGGACTTACAAAAAATAAAAGAGATCTCATTCTAAATAAAAAACCGCCTCCCAAGTCCAATGGAATCATCGACTTTCAAATCAGGCACTCTACATTGAATGTTGACCAAAGTCAACCATTTATTTAAAACTTCAACTTTATCCCACAGACCTCCTAAAATCATCATGGATAGGCTAAAATAAAAAATGAAGGTCTTACCAGACAAAAATCGACATTCCATAGCCGATGGAGCATACAAATTCCATTTTGATGTTCTAAACTATAAATGACCCCTAAAGTTTCATATTTCTCAGTTTAATGCTCGAAAAGAAAAGAGTTCTTCAAAACTTACTCAAAACCCAATCCATTCCTGAACCAACCCTAGCATCAAACTTATATTTTAGCATAATGTAACTACATGAAGGGACAAAGGTCAAAATATGCAGAAAATAGAAAAATGACCTTGATGGTCATTACAACATTCACCACTAAAAACCATGTTCGTCCTCGAACATAAGAGAGAAGAAGTACTTGAAGAGTTAAAATATTGAGGGTAATGGCCACGTATATCATACTCAGTCTTGCACGTATCCTCCTCGATCATTTGGTGCCTCCACTGCACCGTCATTGAAGGTACCTCTTTGGTTCAGAGCCTGCAAACCTGTCTATCCAAAATGGCAAATGGCTCCTTCCAAACTAACCAAATACCACTGGATTACATGAAAGACTGGATGAACTGCCAATAAACTAGCTAACAAGGCTAAGTTATAAGTCACCCCTCCCTTCGAGTCCAAGATCTCAAAAGGACCAATGAAATGAGAGATAATCTTCCATTTCTTCCCAAATCACAACACACCCTTCATGGATGCCACCTTCCACCACACTTGATCACCCTTCATTAACCCCAAAGCTATAACTCTCCTATCAACATAATTTTTCTACACACTCTGGGCCATAATTAGTCAAGTATGAGAATCAATCTAACTCTCTCCGTGGATTCTTGTAATAGGTATGTACCCAAAAATATCTCCTCATTAGCTTCAAACCGTCCAATTGGAGATCTACAACTCATACCACATAACGTATCAAAAGGAGCCATCTGAATACTCGAATGAAATCTGTTGTTACAAAAAAGCTCCAAAAGTGGTAGGAATTTATCCTAACAACCACCAATGTCAATAAAGCATGCTTGCAGCATATCATCTAACACCTGAATAGTGTGCTGAAACTTGACATTAATTTGAGGATGAAAAGTTGTGCTCATATCGAGATGACTACCCATATCACGCTGCATAGTACTTTAAAAGTGCAAAGTGAGCTAAGTACCTCTGTTGAATATAATGGATATAGGAACACCATGCAACCAAACAATCTGACTGATATAAATCTAAACTATCTCTTGAGCACTATACTTCACCTTAACCAAAATGAAGTGGGCAGACTTGGTCAATTAATCGACAAGCACCCAAATGGAATCAAAACTACCTAAAGTGGTGTGCAACATAACAATAAAATCCATGGATATGCATTTCTACTTCCACTCAAGAATGGGCATCCTCTGTAATATACCTCTCGTCCTTTGGTGCTTAAACTTTACCTATTGACAGTTCAAGCACCAAAAAAACAAAGTCTATAACATGTTTCTTTATGCTGTACCACTAATAATGCTTACTCAGATTATTATACATCTTAGATGTCCCTTGATGAATAAATATCTCAAACTATAGGTCTCATCCCATATCAATTTAACCAAGTCACTTGACTTAGGGACATAAATCTAGTCCTTAATCCTTAAAACACCCTTAGAATCCAAAATGGTGGCTTTGGCCTCACCCCGCAACACGTTATCATGAAGAGATCTTAAGTTTAAGATCATCAAACTGTGTTGCATGAATCTTCTCTAACAACAAAGAGCGAGACTCTACACTAGTAAGAATACCACCATCCTAAAATATTGGCAATCTAACAAAATTGTTTGCTAGATTCTGAACGTATGTAGCCAAAGGCCTCTTAGGCCTCTCCTCAACCCAAATGGAAACCAGATTACCCATACTTGAGGACTTCATACTAAGGGAAACCTCTACTTTATCGGCCTTCCCCAGAAGATATAAGACACTAAAATCATAGTATTTTAGAAACTCTAACCAATGACGCTATGTCAAATTAAGATCCTTCTGGATGAAGTAATACTGAATTCTCCTATGATCAATGAATATCTCGCAATGCACCCTATAAATATAATGTCTCCACAACTTCAATACAAACACAAATGCAGCCAACTCTGAATAGTGAGTAGAGTAATTTTTCTCATGCACCTTCAATTGTCTCAAAGCATAGGAACACAACCGTACTATCCGACATTAACAATACACCTAATCCCACTCTAGAAGCATCATAATACACGGTGAATCCTTTACCCTCCATAAGCTAAGTCATAAGAGGAAAAAAAGTTAATAATGAGTTTAGATTTTTAAATCTCTCCTCACACTCATCCAATCACTGAAAATCTATATTTTTCTAAGTTAATCTAGTCAACAGAGCTACAATAGAAGAGAAACCATGCATGAATATCCTGTAGTACCCTACAAAAATATGAAAACTCTGAATTTCAGTTAGTGAAGTAGGTTTCACTCAGTCAAGCGCAATCGCAATCTTGTCCAGATAGATCATAATACTCTCCTTGGACACCACGTGCCCCAAGAAGGCTAGAGAACTCAACCAAAATTCACACTTTAAGAACTTAGCATAATTTCTCTTCTCACGACTTCTAAAATATAGTCCTCAAGGGTCGAACATGATCGGACTCTATTTTGGAATATACCAAAATATTGTCAATGAAAATAATGACAAAACAATCCAAGTATGGAAAAAAAAAGTTGTTCATCAACTCCATGAATTTGCTAGGGGTATTAATAAGCCCAAAATACATCACCAATCTTATAGTGGCCATATCTAGTCTGAAAGACTGTCTTTGTGATATCCAAAGGCCTAATCCTCAACTGGTGGTAATCAAACCTCATATTAATCTAAGAAAATATGGTGGTACCCTAAATCTGGTTGAATAAATTATCAATGTTAAACAATGGATACTTGTTCTTCACATTTACTTTATCCACTACCCCACTTTAAAATAAAAAATGGATTTGATACAATTCAATAGAATTTAAGAAATGATCAAATTAGAAAATTATTTTTTTCTGATCCTATAAAAATTCTGATAGTCAATACACATAGGCATGGAACCATCCTTTTTCTTCAAAAACAAAATTGGTGTATCGAAAGGTGATACACTAGGATGAATGAAACCCTTTCTAAGAAATTCCTATGACTAATCCTTCAACTCCTTCAAATCAAATGGAGCCATGCGGTAAGGAGGGATAGAAATGGGCTTAGTTCCCATCTACAAATTATTTCCAAAATCAATATCTCTATCAAGAGGAATACCAAGTAGGTCAGTCAGGAATACACTAACAAACTCTCGAACCATAGCACCAGACTCTAGCGAAGGTAAATCCACACTAACAGCGTGCACAAAAGCCAAATAATATTACACCCCTTCTTAACCAACTTCCAAGATTGAAGGAAAGATATAACACTAGGGGATAAGATACACTTGCACCCCTCCACTTTATCGTGGGATACAGGCATAGATAATGTAGTAGTCTTCGCATGGAAATATAAGACAACATGGTATAGGGAAAGTTAATCCATGCCAAAAATAACACAAAAATTTAACATATCAAGTAAAATAAATTCAACACAAGTCTCATACCACAACAAGACAGGATAAATAAACCTGATCCACCACATAGGAGTCACCTGCAAGAGCATACTCATGAAGGGGTATAGATAACACATAAAAACCCACATAAAACTTAGTAGACACATAAGAATGAGTAGGACCCAGATCAAACAATACAAATCTAGGGAAATGGCAAACCAGGATAATACTTGTGATCACTTCATCATAAGACTCTACCTTAGGTCTCCCCCAAAAAATCATAGTACTAAGTGCACCCTCCCCTGGGCTAAACTGTAGCACGACCCAAACCTTTATCAACTTAATGTGGAACCCTACTAGGCTGTTCATATCTACCCTCCATCATATCTCTTCTACCTTTGATAGAGGGAACATATGTCCTAACTGGAGCATGAGAGACTTGAAAAGCCTATTGAGACTCTATATTCTCCTGAAGGGCACAATACCTTATAAGATTCCCTAAATACCCATATTTATAACAAGATTTTGGAGCTAAAAACTTTTGGTATGAACTCTGAGAACCCGAGTGATTACTTTAGCCTAAAAACCTCTGATAAGACCCATAAGATCTCAGTGATGGGTTGGATGTACCTTGAACCATATGATTGAACCCAAAGTTTATAATTTCTCCTAAAATATTACTCGACAATGGAAATGAATACAATGCTAAAAAGACCCTCTGCCTCTAGATGAGACACCTAATAAATGATCGGGTTATCACCAAACCAATCTCTATTCATCTACTCAAAAAGATTGGCCACCTGAATCATACTATGCAAGGCATTCCCCCCATCTGAGAGGCTATAAATGCTACTTGTCAAAGAAGAAAGATCAACCCCTCTATTAATTTAGCTATCTTCTCTCACTCACCAATAAAAATACCTAAGACATGCCTCGACAACTCATAAAAACAAAATTCATAATCATCCACCATCGAACCCTTCTGATCTAATGAAATAATTATTTGCAGAGTCCATCTCTCATGTTGCAACAAAAGCTTGAGCAAACATCTCCCAAGTCATAGGAGGAGATACAACTGACCTGGAATCAAAGTAGGTACACCACCATTACCTAGATAGACCCCAAAAGTGTAACACAGTTTAATCCTCCCTAAGAGACTAAATTATCCCCACTCTACTCTAACTTATGATATGTCATTATAAACTCATATGGTTCCTCAACTTACCCACCTTGAAATTATGGTGGGTTCATCTTGTGTATCCTCTCATACCTCCTTTGCTAGTTATTGGATATATCAGTAATGATTTTACCCACTTCCCTAACACCCAGAATCGATAGATCATGAACCTTGTGTGCAGTCTATGGTTGTCCACCTATCCCTGAACCACTGGATGTTAACCCACTGTAACCTAAACTATAGGTAGATGATCCACCTTAACTAGAGTTATTGGTGGTTGGCCCACCAGATTGTGAACCATAGGGATAATTGTCTTCTCAGGGGTCTATACCCTGGCTCTAGTCTGTGAACCATATGGCACACTGCCTAGTGCAATACTCTCTAATACCCTTAGACTCTGAGCAAAGTGTCTAGTATTCTATATACTCGGAGTGAACCTATTCCTTCTCTCTCTCAATCTCAGGCTCAAGGGAGGCTTCTCAAGCATATCTACTAACTGGGGCTACTCCCCTAGAACTACCCTTTGCTCTAGATTTGGTCCATCCTTTACCTCGGGTAATGGGCACTGTAAGAACTACTCATCCTATTGAATTGTAGCTTTCGTTATCATCAACTATTAAACAAAAATATGTAAGGAGTCAACACATAAAAATCAACCACGCTAGATAGAAATAAAATAACTAGAGTTCTATAGCCTTTTGAGGATAAGTAACTGACATATAGGCATCGATCTGCGAGACTCTGCTAAAATTGGCTTGTGTATAATGAGACCTATGAACTTAGGGAACTGATACCAACTTGTCATGAACCAAAATTTGGTTGTGATAGAACCTACCTTCCCATCCCGATAGGTCAGCCAAAGTAAGGGTAAACACGTAGACAAAAATAATAATATGGAATAGAAATATATAAATAAAGTAATAAGGCAAAATATCTGAATACATAAAATTAGATAATCCTGGTTTCCACTATAACTCTAAAAGGATTTAATACAAAAAGAGTGTATTCTCTACAAGGTCTTCAATAAGCAAAGGCAATAAAAACAAAGGATAAAAGAGATCCCCGATAACTGATGACTAAATCGTCAGCTACCTCAGAAATACTCAAAGATTCCCCTGGACTGATGAAGAGAATGATCAAGATCAAAAAAGCAGTTAAGCAAGGAGTGAGTACAAAATATGATACTTAGAAGCATCCTTTTCTGGTCTATGTATAAAATAATGATGATCTTCGTACCATTCATCCAACCCCCGATACTACAACCTGTATAAAATTTATAATACTACAGAAGCCCAGTCAATGTTTACAATTCATTATCTATACAAAAACCTCTAGTCATCTCCAGTTATCAAATATACACGTCCTTAATGAGTACCAAGTGTTCTCAAAGCATCATCAAATACTAATAATACCAAATCACCAAAAAATAATAATAAATATTAAGTCATCAACAAGTATCAATAAATCTCAATCATTAACAAGTCTCAATAAATCTCAAGTCATTAATAAGTAGCAAACATCTCAAGTTTTTAATTGGATAGGCAAATCAAATCAGAACCATTTACTAAGGTAAATGCAATTCAAAAACATAGATAATCATGACATATACAGATCCTAATATACATGCCCACTGGCGATATCTGTCACATACAGGACCCATAGGGGGGTCACAAGGACCATACACCTATATCTATGTGCCACCCAATCTATTTATAATATTTGTTCACCTATACTAACTTGGTACCCAATCCATATATATAATATTTTTTCACCCGTATCGATATTGATGAGATTTGGGTTATCAATCACAACAAAATTGGGGGAAAAAAGAAATAAAAAAAATGATATACAGAAACTTAAACGATTTGCCCGTTTATGGGCAACAAGGGACTTTATACTCTCACCTTCCAATTAAAGTAAGAAAAGAAGAAGAAACCAATCAAGATAATCAAAGACAAATATAAATCCTCAAACAAAATACTCTGATTAAATTGAATAAAAGAAGTTAATGTAGCAATAAAAGGAATCCACCTCTCATCACTCAAACTAAATTATGAACTATCGAATAATAAACTAAACTATAATGAGATAATGGCTCTCAATATTCAATAAATTTTTCTAAGTAAAATTGAAGAACAATACCTTTATTTATAGTGTAGATGGCGATTTGGATAACTTTTTCTTCATCCAATTTGATTACAATTAGAATAAGCTAAGAAGCTTCTAGAATGCCTTCTGGAAGCTTCATTGGCATTCCCTATTAAGCTATTTGAGTCAATTTTGTT
>JBDJHY010916807.1:0-14747 GCA_039654485.1 Withania somnifera
GCTAAGTTCTCAATGTGTGAGTTTTGGCTAGATTCTGTCTCTTTTCTAGGCTATGTGGTGTTAAGTGTTGGTGTCAGTGTTGATCCGGCTAAGGTTGGACAAGTTTGTGATTGGCCTCGACCTACTTCCATTATTGAGACACGTAGCTTCTTGGGGTTGGCTAGGTACTATCGTTATTTTATTTAGGGTTTCTCCTACATTAAAGCCCCATTGACTAAAATGAAATGGAAGGACATGCCTGTCCAGTAGTTAGCTGAGTACGAGTCTAGCTTTGTAAGGCTGATGGAGTTGCTAACTACCACCTCAGTTCTTATTCTACCAGTTGAGGGCCATCTTTTTACAGTGTATCGTGATACATTGGGTGTTTATCTAGGTTGTGTTCTGATGCAGCACGGCCATGTTATAACATACACATCCAGGCAACTAAAGGATCATTAGAGAAACTACCCCACCTATGATTTGGAGTTGGTGGTTTAAGATCTAGAGGCACTACTTATATGGGGTCCACTGGGAGGTATTCATTGATAACAGTAGCTTGCAGTACATTTCGAGTTAGAAGGAGCTTAACTTGAAGTAGCGGAGATGGTTTGATCTCCTGAAGGACTATGATTTAAGTATTCTCTACCATCAGGGAAAGGCGAACGTGGTTGATGATGCCTTGAGATGAAGGGCGGTGAATTTGGGTGGCCTAGTTGTAGTTCTTATTTTTGAGAGACCGGTAGCTCGGTACATCCAGTCCTTGGCCACCATGATGATTAGATTGGATCTTTCATCACCAGAGCGGATTATTGCACATATTGAGTCTAGGTTGTCCCTATTTGACTTGATTCGACAGCGCCAGTATGAGGACCCACATCTAGTTCAGTTGAGAAGAGAGTCCTATCAAGTGATTTTAGTAGGGATGTGGTAGGTTCTGATGGTGTGGTGTTGGTTCATGGTCGCCTTGCCATTCTGATGGTTAGTGATCTGATGTAAACTTTATTACGAGAGGATCACTACTCTAGGTAATCTATCCACCCAGGTATTTTGAGGATGTACTACGATTCGAGGCAGTATTACTAGTGGCGAGGTATGAGAGGGTCTATAGCATCCTTCATATCTCAGTGTTTAAACTGTCAGAAGGTTAAGTTCAAGCACTAGAGACCTGGCAGTGAGATGCAGCGACTCCCTACCCCTAAGTTAAACTGGGAGTGGAATACTTCTAGAGGCTTTGATTGAATTTGGATCATCATGGAAAACTGACCAAATCAACTCTTCTTACCAGCACATTTGACCTAGGGTGTAGAGAGATTGGTTGATTTATATGTTTGTTTGGTGGTTAGAATTTATGGGGTGTCTATTTACATTATATCTAATTGGGACACACAGTTTACTTTACGTTTTTTAGAGGTCGATCCAGAGAGAGTTGGGTACTGAGGTGGTTTTTGAGTACAACTTTCACCCAAAGACCGATGGGAAGTCTGAGAGGACCATTCAGGTACTTCATGATATGTTTTATGTCTATGTTTTTGACTTTAGAGGTAGTTGGGATACACATTTGGCCTTGGCATAGTTCATGTATAATAACAGCTACCACTCTAGTATTAAGAAGGCGCCGTTTGAGGATTTTTATGGTAGGCATTTCAATCGCCTGTTTGTTGGTTAAGTGATGGCGAGGATCAACTCTAGACTTTCAATTTTCTTGCAATACTATAGATTAGGTTAGGATTATTCAGTATAGGTTGTGTGCAGGCAAAGAGTAGGTAGTAGTCCTATGCAGATTGTAGGCTTCGAACCCTTGAGTTTAGTATTGGACACTTGGTTTTCCTTTGTGTTCTCCCATGAAGGAATTATGAGGTTTGGTAGGAGGGGCAAGCTTAGCCCCTAGTTCATTGGGCCTTTAAGATTTTACAGAGAGTTGGAGAGGTTTCTTATAAACTTGCCTTGTGGCCTAAGTTAGTAGCAGTTCATCAGGTTTTCCATGTATTGATGTTCTGCCATCATGTACTGGACCCATCCTATGTCCTTCATCGAGAGGCTATGCAAATGGATAACACCTTGACTTATATTTAGGAGCTTGAGGCTATTATAAATCAGGATTTGAGGCAGCTTAGGTCTAGGGATATTTTGGTAATGAAGGTTCATTGGGCTAATCGACCCGTTGATGAGGCTACCTAGGAGACAAAGCACGCTATGCGAGCCTAGTGTCCACACCTCTTTTATCCTTCAGGTACTACTCCTTCCTTGAATTTTACAAACAAATCTCCTTTTAGTGGTAGATGTTGTAATGACCTGCCTGATCATTTACTTGCCTTGTTTCTTTTCTAGTGTTTAGATCTTTTTCATTAGCTGCCCTAAGTCATTTACAACATGTTGGGACCGGTAGTTCGGTGCCTTGGTAGCTCATTTTCCTATTATCTCAATTTTTTTAAAGTTTTAGTTTTGAACTAGTGGAACAAGAGTGAAATTGTAGTAAATGCGTTCAAAATAAAATTTTGACAGTTTTGCTAACTCTGAGATGTCGATTTTAGTTTGGTGGACCTAAAGTTCGTGTCTCAAGCATTTTTTTTTAAGTTTGGGCTATTTTGTGGAAAGTCATCCCAACCAAAGCTCATTGTGGAGCCTGGGTGTTCTTTTGGTGATCAGAGAATTGGATCGAAATTATGACGATTTCATCAGCTCAAAAATATTGATTTTGGGCTAGTTGAGTCCTTGGTCCGGTTCCCCGAGACTATCGTTATAATTTTTAATTTATGGATAACTATTGTGAATTTTGTCCTAAGATGTTGACTTGGTCAACATTCTTCTAAAATGACCTCGTATCCCAATTTTATCTGTGCCATTGAGTCTAAAATGTTGTTTCAGGTATGCATGCATAGTTCATTCATGCAAATGGGACCCGGAACATTGTTCGGGTGGTATTTTTGGCCTTTTTCCTTATTGTAAATTTCTATTGTCAAAATAATATCTAGTGCAGATGGATTTGTTCTTCGCCATTGTGGAGAGACCTTATGCTGTGATGCTTTCCTCCCACTTCCCTTTATGATCATGTCCTCCCATCCACGCTATTGCGATGAAGCTGTCCCCTAACTCTTTGCGATAGAGACCCTTTTCCCTATACGATCGCGATGAACAAATGCCTAGCAGTATATAAACTATTTTCTCTAAATTTTAGATCATTTCTCCCATTGTTACCTTGATTTCCTCCTTCCAGCAGGTAATTAGAGTTCAAACCCATCTAGGTTTAAGGAAAGACTTCCCCCGAGCTCACGCTCTCCCTCTTTCTCATTGGTAAGTTGTTTCTCTTCGTAATTTCCATAGAAATGGAGGGTTTTCACCATTGTTAGACCATAATTAAGATAATGTCTATTTTTTTTAATCTTAGTTGTATTATTATCCATTTCTTATACATTTGTTTGGATTGTGATCCGTGTTCCAGCAGCATATCAATTCTGGTACATATTCTTTCCGTTCTAGCTTCTTGCAAATTTGCAATGTTTTGCACTTTTGATCACACCATTTTTGGGAATTTTTTGGGGACATTCTGGTGGTCCATCTTGGATCAAAATTAAACTACATGTTCCTTGAGCCGAGCACTTCGCGTTGGTAATTTTAGTTTAATTTTTTGGGTTGTGGTGCCTGCAAGCCTATTTTGGGGCCTGTTTTCGGACCTGGGTTGCTCATTTCAATATTGGTCTTATTCTATATATTTTAATCTCTAGATTCATAATTTTATAGTTTTGGGTGTCTTCGGTTGTGTTCGAAGATTTGGGCCTATGGTGTGTGTATTTTGCAGTCTTTCACTGGTGCCTAGGTAGGCTAGGTTTATTTAGGTGTATAGAAAACTGGGCTTTTATTTTTTGTTGGTCATATGGACTCACCGCATGGGGTGGGGTTTAGGTTGATGATTGTATTTTAGTTGACTTGTGATATCGTTATTGGATTTTGGGGGCCCGTGAAAGGGCATAGAGAGTGAAGGGTTGTATACCCAGGTCCTGGCCTCACCGCATGGGGGCCACAGAATTTGGGATCTATTCGAGTTGTCACGTGACGTGTGTAGTGAGATAAGCTCTTAGCGGTGCCCTTTTTCCGACCTTAGACCCTACTTACTTTCCATTTTCGTGATTATTAGTATTTTTATTACTGTGTGTGTTAGGGGATCTGTATATTATTATTTGGCTGATAAGGATGGGACATAGACCGTACATTTGATTAGAGGCATAGTTCTCTGGGGCATAGACCCTTAGTTTGGCTGATAAGGAATAGACCCTACATATGATTGGAGGCGCGGTCCTCTGGGTACATACCCTGAGTTTTGCACTGTTTGGGCTTAGATCCTTCTCTCGATTTTGAGGTAAAGTCCTCCAAGTTTTAAAGGCCCCGAGACTGGCAATTATTGAGGGGATGGTGTTGGTACTAGATGATACTATTCTATTTTAACTTTCCTGCGCCCCCATGTTTTACCTTCGTATTGTGTGTGCTCACTGGGCTTAAAGGGGAGGTTATGGTGTGTTTTGTTGTGATACTGTACTTATTAGTGGTATGGGACACCAGGTAGGCTTTGTGTGTTTACCTTTTGTTCCTTATATAGTTGTATCTTACCGTTCAATCCTGTTTTTGTAGTGTGTACATATATATATATATATATATATATCCTTATTGTTAGTTGGGTATTGGCTTAGTTGGAGCACATGTACGTTTCTTTACTTCAGTTTCGGGTTTTGGAGTACTGGTCACTCCGAACCGTGTTCACCATGTTTTAGTTCTTGTACATTTGAACTTCATTCCTGATATTCTTGTCTTTCTGCATATCTATTAGTTTTACCGCTTTCGTACTATCATTGACCTATTTTTTTTTTTTATTTACTCGCTGGTATTACTTGCATTTTATCTTAGCCGGGTTGGCCTATGATGCTTATTGGTTACCTTTTTTTGTACTCATGCTGCACTTTTGTACCATTTTCATGGTGAAGATACCATAAGGGTTATCAGAGAAGTCATGATTATGCAAAGTAGATACAGTGGGCTGCGGAGATTATGGTGAGCTTTGCCATCCAAGCCAACCGTGGTTTTCTTGATTTCTAGCCTGCTTTATTCTTTCTATAGCAAGCCTTGTGTTGTATTACTTTTGTAGGAGTGGCTTTGTACATTTATCTTTTGGACACTTTGAAGAGAGGCTCCATGTGCCTTGGACCCTATGTTTTGGGATTTGGGTTATATATTTATTTCTTTTTCTTCCGCTTCCACTTATATCTGCTTATGTTTTTTTCTTATATGTTAGATGATCCGAGAGTGCCCAACCCATTACACGTAAATCAGGTCTATAGGGTTAGTTTTATCTATTGGAGGTTGTAGACACCATCATGGCCCGATTTTTGGGTCGTGAAATGATCTGACTGTATACTATGTTTGGTCAGTATTTAGGATTGTCTACCCTTTATCATGATATTACTTTATTTCCTCTTTATGCTTAATCAACTTAGTAAATCGATTGGTTATCACCTTTTGGTTAGTCCTATGAACAATAAATTTTTTCTATCTCTATGGTTCTCCCCTTTGAGTTCTATTATTTGATGTGTTATTGAGGTGAAGCCTTGTTGGTATACTTTTGAGCATGTTTTTTTTCTTGGAACCTAGTGGAACCTTTTTGGGATCATGCGATATATGCCTTCTTGAACCCTGTTCTTTGTTAAATGATTTATATTGGTAGAATATCTATTCTCGACTATGATTAGTGTATCCTAAACTGTTAGGATCTTTATCAAACTATAGAAAGGACTAGTGACCTAGTCAGGGCTTGTAAGACTTATGTCAGCCATGCTAGGCCTACTTGAGCATGTACCTGAAAAAGTTGTGCATATGGAAGAGTTTAGACTTGTAATGTGATAGATAGTCGGGATTCACTAATTAACTCTATTTTCTAGACAACTTTGTATATGACCATAAATATATCCTTGTGGTCTTTGTCATAATGTAGCAGGCGGGGACCTGAGTTGAATTTGAGAAAAAAGTTACTAAATAACTAAAATACAATGTTTCGTTAGACTTAAGCGCAAAAGAGCTTTTAATATATATACATATAATTTCCAAGATCAACACAGTTGGTAAGGATCTACTTTCTTATGTAACTAGACTTCTAACCATTATGGAACTTTTTTATAGTGTATATATAGGTTCCATGACCACGAGGTGGTATAGAGCTATTTTACATATATAATTGGGCTATTGACTTTCTATGCTATATATACATTGATGAGCTCACACTATTGTCAATTAGTGATGTAAGTACCCTAGGGGCAGGGCCCCATTAATTTATATTGAGGTGGGACCTTGGGTGGGGCCCAACCTTTGGATATTGAGATGGGGTCTCTAGTGAGGCCGAATAGTTGGATTCTAAAGAGGGGTCTCTTAATCATAGTGAACGTAGATTTTTATATACCTGAAACTACCTCCTTGTTGCATTACATCCTTATCACACTTTTTTGTACCCTTCTGGCTTATAGGGGAAGTGACGTTGGGTTCTTGGTTGGTGAGATGTACCTACTATTTTGTGGGAGCCCAGTTAGATTATGTTTGCTTTCAATTTTATTGTATGTTCCCTTTGGTCTATTGTAGCCCATTTGGGATTTTATTGTCTCCTCTAATATAACCGGTATTCAGTCAACCATTGTATGTCGCATTACCTATCGTAATTCTATCATTCAATAACTTTTGTAATGTCCTATAAATGGTTTGGTTTAGCATTAGTGTTTCCTCTCTTTTATATACTTCTAGTCATATATCGCACTGGAGCTCCAGGTATGTGTTTCGCTTCCTTTGGCATTATTTATATTCAGCAGATGTACTCCTAGTAGTCATATATCTATAGTGTTAGTTCTCTTTTAGTAGACTTACTGCTATTTTGACTTTACCTCATAGTTAGATATCAGTTACTCCTTCAACTTTATTCATTAAATTTACATTAACTCTATATGCTAGTCGTATCCTTACTTCTCCTAGCGGTTCCACCAGTCGTCAGGTAGTCTTAATTCACGAGTAGCTTGTACATTTGATTTGATTTTCTGCATATTACCTCTGGTTAGTTAGTTTGTCTTTTTAACTACCTTGCTACTGCTTAGAATCTTTCTTTATTGTGATTTCTTTACTTATATCTTGTCTATTAGATTAGAACTTGTTGTTGAATTATTTTTATCTTATTCACGTCCATCAGCCTAAGATGCCTACTGGTAGCTCTCGTGTTAGTACTCACACTATTCTTTTATATATTTTTTTGTGATGAAGGATATAGTCTGGGTTATTGTTAAGGACATTGTTCGAGCGGTCTAGTATTTTTGGAGTCTTCAAAGATCATGATGAGCTCAAGGAATTTGGGATGCCCTTCACCATCAGAAGTAGCTATATCCCTACTTATAATTAAAGACAATTTTTTTGTTTTATATAGTTCATCTTTTAATCACTCTTGTATTTATATGCTTCTTACATTACTGATACCAAGTCTTGGGAATGGTTGTTTCTATTGATGTATATTGTATTCTCTTATTCTCTTCTTTAGCCTTTCTGTTGTGTATTATGTGTTACAACCCATTTCTTGTTGCTTCGGGCTATGGGGTAGGATTGCCTTTTGTAGGTGCCTTCATAACCCATGTTTTAGATCATAAAAGAGTGGTATCTGAGGGTAGGTTCACTAGTATTTTTGGTATGGAGACAGGTGTATGGTAGAGTCATGTCGATTGGTACGTAGCTATTTGTATCCTATATTTACGATGCTACAGGGTGCTTTTAGGAAATAATTGCTTCTTGATTCTTTCTTATACAATGCATTGTTATCGTCTTCTAGTAATCTGGATTGACTTTAGTCCTTAGTTGATGATTCGTGGGAGGTCTTAAGTAGGCAAAATAGAGGCTCCTACTCTGGCAGTGAGGGATCCACTTAAGGAGCGATCCCAAGGTTGAGGTTGAGGCATGTTTTATGTGTTAAACAATTAGAGTTTTAGTCGATGCAAGTGTATCTACATCTTCCACAAGAAGTAGTCTAAGACTTAGCCTATATCAAAATCTTCTCATGATATTCAGAGTGTGTTACTGTAGTTATCATCTATCATAGGACTGGCTATCTTTCTCTTTATACACAATATGAAGAAAGTCAAAGAAAAAGATCTACCTTGGCAACGAACACGAACAAGATACGAAAGATGTTAGAAAACATATTTTTATCCCTTATATGATGAGTAGGTATCCTCTGGAGAGTGGCACGGGATGAAAAGTCTCTACCAGTTTAGCTAGCCTCAGTGGTTTCATCAGTACAAGTATCATCAATGCAAGTAATAGCTCAGTCGGTGGTGGACAGGCCAAAGACCCCAAAAGAGTAATAGATGCTTGACAAACTTCCAGATTCAGTCCTCGGGGACCTTTATGGGAAAGGATTTTTCCGTGAGACATGAGAAAGTGGATCCAAGATGAGTTTACAGATTTGAGAAAGGGTACCAGGGAAGGTTCTTAATGAGATGTTATTTTCATGAGTTACTTTGGTGTGGGGATAAGATTGGCCTATATTATCCTATGGATTATCATCAGGTTTGTAGCTTGTTAGCTATTTTTTGGAGTTCTAACCACATTTTGGATGGGAGCATATGTACTTCAAGGAAGTATCCCTTGGAGGTGTTTCATCATTCCTGGACTGGTGAAGTTTTGCATCACAAGTCCGTATAAGGAAGTGGTAGGTGGTAGCACTGTTAGGGCAACTTTAGTAGTACCTGTATAGACTCTCCTTGTATTCCAGAATGACCCCACCCCCTCATGTTTTGCCTAAATTTTAATCAACATTTATCTTGCTCTATGATCCCCCTATTTTTATTCTTGTATATAACTAGAGAAATAGGCAAGATAGAATGTCAATAACAGTAGTAACTAGGATTCATGCATTTTCTCCTCCTTTGTCATTTATCAGAAGGGGGAAACACTTAAATACCATATAAAGAAACTAGAGAGAATTAAATATCATAGTAGAAACAGATAATTTTTATAAAGCATAAACACAGTCAACAACCATTCATAGAAATAAAAATGAATGACGTCCTCGAGACAAATTTCATAAGGTAGTGATGGTTGCATCCTTTTGTACTTTAAACTGTGATTTAGAAGCATCTATCGCTCAGTGTCTATTAGTTGTAATACTTTTGTCTACCTTGCTAGCTTCTTTGATCTCAAGATCCAGTTTGAGACAATTTTTAGCTACATCACTGCTTGTCTCTATTGTATCATCTTCTTGATTTCTCCATATTATTGAGTACACAGACAGATATCTCTGATCGGCTCGATAGTCTCCTCAATGGAAGTAAGTTTGTTTCTAGCAAGTCAACTTTTTAAGAATAGGAGTTAGTAGGAGCTGAATATAAAAAGGGTACAATTGATGGAGAGGGATCAAATGTGGTTTTTCACCAGGTCTGTCATGATCATTTTTAAGAACCTAAAATCATTGACTCTAGTATATCCCATGCTTCCAAAAGGGTGTCTATTATAACATTGTTTCACAACAAGGGAAGGAATATCAATAAGACAAATATCATGTGCTTTCAAGATCCGAGTGATCACCATCCATTAAATAGAATTGAAGGATCCATCGTAAAGTCAATCATATTGCTCAGAATAAGATATGAAAATTTAAAATGCCTTTTTGTAGCAAGACAAAAGGTAATCAAAGTGTCTCGACGAGACAAAGATACAAGGATCTAGAGAGAGGAAAGGAGTAATGGTTACAATATGTGCAAAAACACGATTCTCCAAAGACAAATCTTTGGGACCCAAATGAGAAGGTAAACTTTCAGCATTATTTAGACAATGAAAATGTTTGGCCTTCTAAAGGGAGATAGAAAAATCAGAAGGTCATTCTCCTCTACCATTAAAAGAATATCCAACTAAACAAATCTGGAAATTTTCTTTAAATAGTTTACAATCAAGATAATATGTTTCCCCAAAACTAGGGTTTCAATATCAAAGGACTTGGACGAAAGTAGATTGGCAAAGAACATTCTGACTCTAGGTTCATATATACTACAAGAGGATAGGATATAGAAAAGTTTTACCATCTCTAAAATTCAAAGAACTCACATATATTAAAGTGTATGCAGGATAGATTATTTAGGTCGAT
This sequence comes from Withania somnifera, assembly GCA_039654485.1. Lineage (NCBI taxonomy): Eukaryota > Viridiplantae > Streptophyta > Magnoliopsida > Solanales > Solanaceae > Withania > Withania somnifera. The sequence goes on from JBDJHY010916807.1 coordinate 10,127, forward strand.
GGTGCTACCATGTACGAAGGTTTTATATTTTATGACTTGATAGAGATATGCAAGATAAGAACTCCAAAATTTGACTTTTTCGTCTAGGCAATCATCAAAGTTAAACTTTACCTTTTTGTTGAAGATTTTTTATAGTTTCATCAATGGTAGGGAGCTTGACACTAGTTTTTGAAGAAAGAAAATGTGAGGATAAAATGCAATCTAAATCAGTTGGTACTAGCAAAGACACTTTTCCTTTAGCCATACTGCAAGGGCTTTTTTGGAGACTCCAAAGGAAATTTTTTGGGATTTTTCCATGATTAATATGTTGGATGGTCAGAAGATGTAAGGAAGAGGACTGGAATAATTCTAGAGATTAAAGATACCTGAGTACATAAATAAGGAGAAAATATTTTGAAGAGTATTTTAAAGGAAGTAAAAAGTGAGAAAGAGCTGAAATTAACACAAAGACCCTAAAGAGCAAAAACTAGGCGATCAAGGAGTGATTTTCAATCAATAAAAAAAGAGATAATAATTACCATGCATAGGATGGATATAATATTAAAATAATATAGAAAGATAATTATTTACATGGATTATCATTAAATGTCAACTCATATTTGTCTAAAGGGTCCTGCAAGTTACTAGATTTGCTATCAGATAAATCAAGAGTTCAGAAAATTATCCTATTTGTGCCATTTTATCCCTATATACTCAATTATTACCTTGTTAGTATTTTCTCCAGTCTACAAATTAGAGTTATAGTCGACTCTTCTTGCTATATATTCATTCTATAGTTGAGATCAGCTTTATGCGTTATTCCTGAAATTCCACCAATCTTGACCCAATGATATGAGTAACACAGTCTAAGATAAAATCATTACTTTATTATATTAGAATTTATTTTAATTTATTTCAAATTAAATGTATTTAGATTTTCTTCAAATCCTTTTTCTTACTTTCATTTATATCTTCGGGCCTCTATGCTAAAATCTACAATTGACAATTTTATGACCAAATAATCCACAATTGAAGCAAGAATAAGGATATTTTTCATATATTCCTTTATATTGATTAGACTTAGCTTTATAATATAGTTTCAAAACGTTTGAAATTTGTACAAGCCTTTCTGTTATTGTAACATATGGATGGATAACTATATTTAGAATGATCATTCATCAAAGTCTTGAGTTTACACATTTTCCTTTCAATAAAGTTATTTGTATTTGAGAAAATCATTATGCTTCTTTTAAAGTTTCCTTTTTTTAGTTTGAAATTTTTTTGAGTAATTTTAAGCACATTTTAGATTTGTAGTTGTCTAGTCAATTAATATCTTGAATTTACTATAGTATAAATAGTCTAGAGATCTTAACTTATTAGAATCTACAATACATATATTTGATGAGTTACCTTGCTCATTATTTCAATCATTTCTAGAGCAACTTAGATCGTTCTTTTTGAGCATTTTAGTGATTGACTCTTTATCAATATTTTGTTTTGTAGATTTTAATTGTCTTGCTAAAACTTCTTTAGATCTGACATTGAAGGTTTCTCTTCTTTATTCAATTGATATAATGCACATATTCCATCTATGTTTTCTTGTAGTATTTCTGGATAATCTATCCATATTCTTATAATTTTCATCTTTGATTGTAGTTTTATTGTGAACATCTCCAAGCATATCCCATATATCTCTTGCAGTTTTGCACGAAGATATTCTCAATGTATTCATGACTTGAGGCATAGTAAAGTAAATGTATTTCTTTGTCAATGACATAAGCAATATACATTACTTCTGAAGTAGATGCTTCTCTTTTCAAGATTCTTCTATCTTAGTTGTTGTATGCATCATTTGGAAAATCTTTGATATATAACAAGGCTTCATGATCAATAGATTGAATGAATTTTTTTATCTATCTCTCCATTGTTCATAATATAAGCGGTGAAGCAAGGAGACTTAGATATTGATAAATCTTCTTGAAACATGTCTTCACCCATTTATCACTTGCTATGAATATTTTTCCACTTGATGTTAAGCAATGAATGTAAGACCTTGCTCTAATACTAATTGAAAGTCCAAGAAAGGGGTGCATTGAGATTTTTCTTTTTCCCTCAGTCGACTCTCTGCTTGATACAGTCAACTCTTACTAAAATATAATAAATAAGCAATATAGAACTATGGAAGAAGGAAAATATACACACAGTATTTTGTACTGGTTAGAGCTCAAAATGAGCCTTAATACATTCCCCTTAGACTACAAGACAGTTTCACTAGTTTACTTTATTCTTTATTGAATATTAAATAACTCAGTGTTATTTTTTTACAACAAGGACTGTGTATGAACAAACTTAATCTCCAAATTCTAAGTCTATAAAAACCTATCCATACATTGCTGAGTCTTTTAGGATCTCAATGACTACAAAAAAAAATAACTGAGTGTTTTAGGAGCTCATAACTATGTCTGTTAGGATCTTAGAGAATGCATGACCTGCTGAGTCTGTTAGGAGCTCAGTGACACTAATCTTTATAAGGCAGCTAACTCATCTTGATCCTAATGAATACAGATTCTGTTAGGATCCCAATGATCATAACACTTTGATGTTATACGTCCCTCGAGTTTTTCTCCCATTTCTTTTTTGTTTACACTGGTATACACAAAGTGATACAATGATTATGAAAAATAAAGCATTGAAAAAAAGTAGTTTGAGGACTTATGGATCGTAGTTCTCCTCTTCAAGACTAGTTCCTTATATAGATGTGGAAACTAGCCATTACAACCCAAGAGTGTTTAACATTGAAAATAACCAAGCAATTAGTTTCCAGATTTTTTTTCCAATCTTGTAACAAGACATTTTATATGCTTCTTCTTTGATGAGATGTGAACTCATTTGATGTGAAGAGTTTCCAGATATAAACTCATTTAAATCATCTCTTCTTACAAGAGAGTCTTAAATTAATTCCTCTTTAAATTTTGTGACTTTCTTAGGTCTTTATGTAGACTCTAATACAGATTTAGAGTAGAGTTGATCTATTTAATAAGCAACGACCTTTCATAAAATAGCTTATTCTTTGTTGTCATTCATTCAAACATGAGCACTAACATCAAGGACGTTGTGGCCACAGGGGTTGTATCTAATAGTAATGCTCGGAGTAGGACTTCTAAGGGTCTCTACGAGTGTGGAGCTTTTAGGAACTATGATAGGGTTTTCCCCCAGCGTAGGGTCATTGAGTCAGCAGGATTGCAGCCCCAATTCAGCAGGCAGTTACAAAGGGTGTTGGTTCCAATATTGGTTCTTTGATTAAGGAAGAGGTTTGTTCTTAGGCAATTGAGTGTTCCAGTTATGGGTGTTTCGGTCAGTACTATCAATACATTCTTCTATAGATTTCCTATCCTCCGATCGGTGATGATTTTCAAGGCATTATAGGTAGCCTCTTGGGTATGTAGGTAATTTATTATTGAGATTTGTTTGAATATTTGATATTTTCTCTTCTTATACTGTGTATTCCAGGCTGGATGATGTTAGTTTGAGTGGTATATGGGTTCGGTGTTATGTTATAGTTTTGTCCATGTGGCTTCCATGACTCATTTTTTTGTTTTTATTTCTTTCATACCTTAAATTCTCCTATTGCTAGATAATCTATTGTACCTTAGCAGTTGGAAAGTGCTTTTAGCTTGCCTTATGCCTTATTGGATATTATTGTTCATGCAGTTCCTACAAGAGGTTCCTTTATAGTGGTGGATTTTTAGTGTGATTTTATAGTTAGAAGCTTATGGTGATACCCTAGGCATGGATGTGTTACCCTCCTCTCTATGTGGTTCTAGAATACCATGACCATTACCTTGGCCTTGCCCTGTGTACCCCGACTAAGAGACAAGGATCTAGTAGGAATTCATAGGTTAGGTATGTCTTGTTTATAAGCATAGAGATTGTTTCCTCGAAACTAGTCCTCTACTATCTATGTTTCATTTTTTTTATCTTTTCCTTAGTTTGTGCCATATTGCTCTTTACTATTCTTTTCTTTTTTATATTGAATCATTCTATAGCTCTAGCTTGTAGGTAGTTAGCTTTTGTTCTATATTGATTTTTCCTTTGATACCAGTGTGGGTAGACCTTGAATGATAATATGACTCTTTCCTATGATTATTTTCCCTTTATATATTTTGACTAGTTATTAATGAGTTATTTCTTACCCGCTTATGCTTAGCTTAAAATTATGCTCTTGCTACTACTTCTCTTGTATCCTCAATTGTGTCATTTAAGAAAAATCCATACTCGTGCTTGTGGAGATATATAGTTTCCCTTGTTAGTGGTTTTATTTCAATTAGTGGTGGATCAGGTGTGTGGTGCCTTGGTGAATGCCTTTCTTTTGGAGAATATTGTTCTTATGGATTTGGTTGGCTTTGATACATCCCCAATTGACATTAGTCTTTCTTACCGTTTAGTGGTTTAGTTTGTTCTTGTTGGGGTGTGGTATTGATACTGAACCTTAACCTACTAGTTTCTCTCTATCCCATGTCTTATACTAGAGCAACAAAAGTATGGTATAGATGTTGGAGTTGTATTGTGTTGCATTCTAGCAGTTGGACTGGTTCTGCAGTAGATGTAGATCTGCAGATGCATACTCATTTCACTTCACTCT
>JBDJHY010917349.1:0-14744 GCA_039654485.1 Withania somnifera
GTGAGGGAGGAGAACATATTGAGATTTGAGAGGTTATAATAGGGTGTGATAATATCCAAGTACGAGACTTATTTTTATACTTTGTCTAAGTATGCATGATCACTTTTTACAGATCCGAGTGAGAGGGGTCATAGGTTTGTACAAATATTGACTTATACCCTTCGTGTTGTTGTGTTTAGAGTGACCAGTCAGGGTGAAATTTTCAAGAGGTATGAGGCTTCTAAGGAGGTCGAGCTTATGGAGAGAGACGAGTTTGGGCATAGGAAAGATAAGAGGTCTCACACATCGGGAAAACTTTTGGATACTTCATCCTGAGGCATAGGTTCCTCTAGATTGGATAGTTAATTTTATCGTTATAGGCCAATTCAAGCAACTATACACACATCTAAGAGTGGTCATGGGTGTTTATGTTTAGGCCAGTCTTCTAGAGGTATTCAGCGGAGATAGTCAGGCCATGGTGGCCATTCAAGTTTTCTGGTTTAGCTTTCCAGCTCATGGAACGAACATCCTACTACACTTATGGGGATTTAAGAAATGTGCTGAGAATTTGTCCACTAAGGAGTCAAGTAGGACCCCATCCTATTTCATAGATTCCAACTATAGTACCAATACCTCTATCTAGAAGTCGGTACAGATCATAAACTGGTACAAGTAGTCAGACTCTTGGTAGATATGATTGTAGAGCTATGATTTCAGTGGATTATGGTCAAGGAGTTTCTTCATATGGTGGAGGTAGGATATTTTTATGTTTTCCCTAGTAGGCCTGAGGCAGAGGAGTCAGATATAGTGATTACTACTATTGTGCTGGTGTACCATTTACATGCATTCGTATTATTCGATCTTAGATCTACCTATTCATATGTGTCTACTTATTTTTTTGATTGATGTAGCGATATCCATTATTTATCTTTGATAGGCTATATAACTTTTAGTAAATATTCCATTTATTCTTTCATTCTTATCTTTAGTTGATTTTCTAGTCGAATACTGAGACATGGTTTGTTCTTTGACAGATGGATAGGACTAGATATGACACTAGAGATAAGGTTGTCATTGCTCAAGTTGATGAGACATTGGTCATAGGTAGGAGTTAGGAATGAGCCTGAGGTCAGGGCCAAGGTAGATCCCGAGGTGTAGCATTAATGAAGGGATATCCAGCTAACTTGCCTAAAGCTTGAGGTTATTGCTAATGAGGGGTAGGTTCCCCCAAATTTTGCTACTATGACGTATCTTTAGGATGCTTTTTGTTAGTTTTAGGAGTATTGGAGAGTTTTACAACATATGGGGTGCGATTGGCACATCCAGGATTCTAAAGCTAGGGTGTGGGCTTAGACCCTTGAGCAATATTAGATGATGGGGTGCCTTTTATAGGTTTTGGAGCCCTAGGTATGATTGGAGTTGCATTACAAAATAACTAGCAGCTTCTTTATGAGAAATTTAGAAAGATGGATCCATCTCATTTTCAGGGTGGAAAGGATGATGACGTATATGGGTTATTTTATAGTTGTAGAGATTTGCTTAATAGCGTGCTATTTACTAATACACATAGAGTACTCTACACTACCCTCCATTTTTCTGGTCCAGCACGCCAGTGGTGGTGATCTTATTTGGTTATTGACCAACGGGATCTCCTCTAGTGACCTGGAAGGTGTTTTCATAGACATTTTATGATAGATTCTCCCCTTGGAGCATGAGGGAGGAGAGAAGAAGGTGATTTGAGAGCTTGACTTAGGGTAGCATGTTAGCAGTTGACTATGGACCTATTCTTGTGCCTTGTTTAGGTATTCTAGGGTAATTTTTGTAGACCCGGGTGAGAGGATCTGAAGAGTAATGCAAGGGTTGAGCTATACTCTTTATATTGATGTGTTCAAAATGTCCGACAGCGAGCATTTTTTTAGGAGGTGGTTAAAGCCACTATGGAGTTTGAGCTTATTAATAGGGAGGAGTTTTCGGATAAGGGAGATAGTAGGCTCACTCATCTGGCTAGTTTTTGTCTAAGTCATCCAAATGTATAGGGTCATTTAGGAGAGGTCGTTTATTTTATAGTTAAATACCGGTTCATACGGTGATGCATACAACTGATAGTGTTTCTACCAATCGTGGGTCTTTTGGCTTGGGTTAGTTTTTTAGGGTTCACAAAAAGGTAGACTGGTCATGGTAGTTATTCTGGTTCATCTTAGCAGCTTATAGCCCTAAATCTTGTTGTTTTTGTGGCGACTTGAGTCATTTGGTCCAGAATTGCCCTTATTTGGGTCATCAACCATATTTTATTTCTCAATGTACAACTACATCATCAGCACCTCCATCTAGAGGTCAGGGTTGATCACATGTATGTAGACGGGTCATACTTTTAGAAGAGACAATAGTAGAACCATGGATTAAGTGGATGGTGGTTAAGGAGTTGTTCCATCTAGTAAATGTAGAGGTGTTTCTATGCTTTCCCTGGTAAGCCAGAGGTAGAGGCTTCTGATTTTGTCATTATTAGGTATTGTCCCAATAAGCCATTGACATATATTTATATTATTTGATTACAGATCTACCTGTTCATATATGTCAACCTATTTTGCGTATGCATTTGATATAACGAGTGAATTCCCTAGATGTACCCTTACATGTTTCTACTATGTGGGTGATTCTTTAGTGGTGGATTGGGTGTACCAATCCTGTGTTGTTATTATGATAGAGTATGATACTTAGCTAAACCTGATTATCTTGGATATGTTAGATTTTGATATTATTCTAGGTGTGGATTGGATTTCTACTCATGTTGTCTTGCATTTTTATGTAGAGACCATTACTTTAGATATGCCTAGTATTTCAAAGGTGGAGTGGAAGGGTTCTTGTGGTTCTTTTCCTAGTAAGATTTCCTTCCTTCATTCTCAGAGATTGATTAATAAAGGGTGTCACTCATATTTAGCCTTCATTAAGTATATAGTGTTGATACTACTTCTTTAGAGTCTATTCCAGTCACTTGTGAGTTTCTAGATGTCTTCACTATTGATCTTTTGGGTGTTCCTCCTGATAGAGACATTAATTTTTGTATTGATTTGGGATCAGGCACTAAACCTATTTATATTCCTCCTATTGTATAACCCTAACTAAGTTGAAAGAATGGAAATAATAGTTGCAAGATTTACTTAATAAGGGGTTTATTAGACCAAGTGTGTTGTTCTGTGGTGCCTTCATTTTGATAATAAAGAAAAATGATATGCCTATGAGAATGTGTATTGCCTAGGAGTAGTTGAATAAGGTCACCATTTAGAATAAGTATCCCCTTTCTTGGATTGACAATTTATTGTCAAGTTGTAGGGTGGCGCAGTGTTTTCTAAGATTGACTTGATGTCTACTACTATCAATTATAGATTAGAGCTTCAGATATCATTAAGATGTATTTTAGGACCCGTTCTAGTCATTATGAGTTCTTGGTTATGTCATTTGGATTGACTAATTTCCCAACAACATTCATGGTATTAATGAATGGAGTTTTTTGGCCTTATCTTGATTCATTCATAATTGTCTTCATTGATGCTAATTTTGTGTATTCAAGGAGAGAGGTGGATCATGTGCAACATTTGAAGATTGCGCTTTAGAGGCTAAGAGAGGAAAAGTTACATAAAAATATTTCAAAGTGTGATTTTTGACTTAGTCTATGACCTTCTTAGGATATATGGTGTCTAAGGTGGGTATTATGGTCGATTCAGACAAGATTGATGCAGTTCCTGGTTGGTCAAGGCCTACTTCTCCTAGTAAAATTCACAATTTTTTGGTTTGACTGGCTACTATCAATGATTTGTATAGGTTTTTTTTCCATTATAGCTTTGTTGACTCGGTTGACTCAGAAAAGTATAGCATTTTAGTAGTCCAATGAGTGTGTGGATAGCTTCCAAAATATTAAGTCCTTATTGAATTCAACTCTAATTTTGACCTTACCCATTGAGGGTGAGCCTTTCACCGTGTATTTTTATTCTTCCAAAGTTAGTTTGGGTGGATTTTTCATGCAAAAAGAAGGTGATAGCTGATTCTTCTAGGAAGTTGAAGACTCATGAGAAGAATTATCCTTCATATGACTTAGAGTTGGCAGTTGTGATGCTTGTATTGAAGTTATGGTGTGTCACTACTTGTATCGAGTCCATTGTGAGATGTTACATTGATCATTGGATCCTGTAACCTATTATCAACCAAATGCATCTGAATTTTAGACAATAGAGATGGATTGAGTTGCTAAAGGACTATGACATGATTATTTTGTATCATCCAGCAAAAGCAAATATGGTGGGAGAGGCTTTGAGTAGGAAATTTTCTAGCATGGCTAGTCTTGCTTCGATTCAAGCCAAGGAAAGACCATTGTCTAGGGATGTTTAATGTTTAGCCAACAGCCTTGGTAGGTTGTAGATTTTAGATGATGGCAGGATCTTTTTTTTGTGAAGGCTCATTCTTCTTTAATGGAAAAAATTAATAAAAAGAAGTTTGAAGATGAGAAATTGTATGTCATTTGCGATAAAGTCTTTCAGTATGAGGCAAAGAAAGCAGTACTTAACCCCAAGGGTGTTTTGAGGATTGGGGTAGGATTTTCATGCTGTAGGTGGGTGACTTAGCTAGTTTGATCTTAAATAAGACAAATTGTTTGAGGTATTCCATCCATCTTGGGAAACTAAGATGTATCATGAATTGATCCATCTCTATTGGTGGTATGGTATGAAGAAGGACATCATAGAGTTTTTGGCCAGGTGCCTAAATTATCAAAGGTTTAAGTCTGAGCATCAACTACCCGGTGGTCTTTCTTAGAGAATGCCTATTCTTACCTGGAAGTGGGAACATATTATAATAGATTTTGTAGTAGGTTTTCCTGCTAATATGGGTGGTTTTGATTCAATTTGGGTGATTTTGGATCAATTAATTAAGTCTACTCACTTTATCCCAGTTAAGATGAATTATAATGCAGAGTAGTTGGCTGAAATCTACTTTAGGTTGATTGTTTGGTTGCATGGTGTCCATATATTCATAATTTCGTATTGAGGTTCAATATTCATGTTGCACTTTAGTGAGCCTTAAAATATGTCTTAGGTACTCAATCGGATATGAGTAACTTTTCATCCTCAAATAGTTAGGTAGTCTAAGAGGATGAGTCGGGGATTCAATGAAATGCTACGAGGATATGTGATTGACTTTGGGAGTCTCTAGGATAAGCATTCCCTTTAGCAGAGTTTTTCTATAATAGCAGTTACCATTCTAGCATTCAGATGGCTCAATACAAGGTTTTATATGGTAGGAGGTATAACTCTCCAATTGGTTGGTTCACACTTTTAAGGTGAGACTTAGACATAAATATGCAACGAGATGATATAGAGTAGGTTTAAGACATTCAAAGTAGATTTTTAACAAACCAGAGTTGGAAAAAGAGTTATGCTGATAGGAGGGTTTGAGCCTTAGAGTTCATGGAGGGTGATCGTGAGTTGCTAAAAGTATCACCAATGATGGGTCTATTGAAATTTGGCACAAAGGGACAGATCAACCCTAGGATTAGTGGTCCATATGAGATCTTGGAGCATTTTGGAGAGGTGGCTTATAAGTTGTCCTGGTCACCTAGTTTATCAGTTGTTCATCCTGATTTTCGTGCTTCCATGCTTTATAAAATCATTCATGATGATTCTCATTTGATTCACTTTAATTTTTTGACTTTGGATCTTGGCATGACTTATGAGGAGGATCCTTTAGCTATTTTGAACAGACAGGTTAAAATGTTGAGGACTAAGGAAATAGCTTCAGTTAAAGTTCACTAGATACACCATCTAGTTAAGGAAAACTTTGGGGATTAAGTCTGATATGTGTGCCAGATATCTTGAGATTTTTTAGGCTTCAAGTATTTTCTTTGCTTTATATTTGCGGACGAGTATGGTTTTTAGTGGTGGATAATATAATAACTCTCATAGTAATTTTTGGCTTTTGTAAAAACTTACTATATCTCCTTTCCCTATATTTTGCCCATTTTATTTTGGATTCGTTTGTGTGTTTGGTTTTGAAACCTTCCAAAGAAAAAAGTTGAGAGTTTTGAGAATTTTTTAGTTTTGGAAGCCTTTAAGTTGAAATAGTTGATTTTAGTCAACATTTGTTGTTTCATAACTCAGAATGATATTTTGTCAGTTCCATCGTCTCTGAAATGGGAATTTGGTCTAGAAGGACCTTCATTTATTCCTTTCACGGTGATTTTATCCCGTTAGAATAGATAAAGTGGAATTTTATGGCCAAATTTTGAATTTTGTCAGCATTTGATGATCAGGTGCTTGAATTTCGAGTGGTTCAGGAAGTCATTTTTGGCCTAAGAGAAGGTTTGAATAATTTTTTTAGGACCCAAGGGAATTTTGGTCTTTTTGTACAAAGTTTTTATTTTTTTGGTCTTGATAGATATCGAGTTAAGGAGACCTCGAATTCCCATTCTTATGATTCGATTGAGTCTCAAATGTCAAATTCAGTAGAGTAGCATATATGTATTGTGTGCTCAGTGTTCCAAATGAATTCTGAGGATCTTTCAAAGAATTGTATTTACATGAGTCCTAGATGATATTGTTGTTTCTACTATATTTACTTTTCCTTCATCGTGATCGTATCAACTTGGATGATGATCGGTGTGAGCCTTATAAACCCTTCATTGAGATAGTATGATGTATCGTCGTGATCACATATGTCATCTACTCAATACATCATGATTGTGTGAGATGCATGTCGAATAACCAATGACTTAAAAATCACTGAAACGTGATAGTTTTCCTTTTTGCCTTTTTTGTACCTTGCAAACTCATACTAGGGAATTTTCAAGATAGATTTTGAACGAAAACTCTTGTGTGGGCTTTCTAATCATTAATATTTATTACCCATTGATTATTTTATAATTCTAACATTAAAATCATTGTTTTCAAAGTGTAAATTGGAGGATTTTTGGAGAAGACCTTGATTTGGTAGTCTTGAATTTTTAAGGTAATTTTCTACTCTGTTTTCAACCAAATTTCATATTTGAGATCCTTATATCAATTTTAACATAATTTCTAAATAAAATTTCAAATTTGTCCTTATACCTCAATTTTTACTTTTGGGGGTGATTTTTGACCCAATTTCTAAAAATAACAATATGAGTATCATTTTCATATTTTCTCATGTGTAACCTATATTTGACCAGATTTTTATGAATTTAGAGGCACTGCGCAAAGTGAAGACTCACCTTTGACATAATTTTTCACTTTAAGGCAATAAAGAGGTTTTTGACTCTTTACAAAGTGTCATAGGTGCTTATGTGCTAGTTTCTTGTAATTTAGACGAGTGAGGGAGTACTAGGGAGTTCTCGTATCGGTGAAGTGATGAGTATTCACCCGTACACCAATATCAAGCATGTGGGTTTATAAAAAGGGAATAGAAATAAATATACTCATTGATTGTTTCATTCCATATTGTGTTGAAATGTTTATGTAGCTTTGAGATACCTAAGTGAGATTATTTACACTTTGTTTCTAAGTTACTTGTTATTATGACGATGTATGGCTTTGATTGATTTGATATGATTCTTCAATTTGTTGTTTTATTAAGCAGTTTTTTCATCTTTCCATTATATATACATAAATGTGATTATTGGTTTTGGACTCTCATCACAAATATGGAAAAATGATTCTCAAAATAAATGATGAAATGATATGGAAATGAAAGGAAAAAAGGATATTGATTTAGGTAAGATAATAGGTACCGTTATATGATATATAAGACTCCAAGGGAAATGGTTTTGGGAAATGATATTTGATATGATTATCATTCAAAAGGAAATGGTTCAGAACAAATACATGGACCATGTGAGTCGCCCATGGGTCCTAGCTAGCCATGTGAACAGTAGGTGTATATCGTAAGACCGACATGCATCTTGTTATTTGACATTGCATTTCACCTTCATTGATTGACCTATATAGTTGATTTCATACTATATTTATCATATTTGATATGGATTATTTGTCTACTTTTATTTGACATTGATACTAGAATTTTCTTTACTTGTTGATTAGTTATTATGGGCCTGAGTGACAGTTGATAAGGTTATTGGACTTTTTACATGGGCCTAATAAGGTGATATATTTCTTATACCCTCATTAAATTAAAAGGAGAAAGTCCTCTTTATTATGATAAACAAATTGGAAAAAGTTATTTCATAATGAGTCGAGGTAGACATATTGATTATGATTTGTGATGAATCAACAGTTTCATTTATGAATTAATGTAGTTAGTCTTTACCTTGGTATATTGTTTCATTACCCATCTTACGATTCCATTATTTGGTACCCAGGATGTGCCCTATTTACCATAAGTGAATTTGCATGTTGGGAACTAATGAAGGTGTAATGGACTCCTTATATAAGTTAGTGGGATTCTCCCAAAAGTCATGGCTTGACTCGAGAATGGATTCCTTTACCTACATAAAATTGTGTTGATCTTATAGTAGTTATAGAAATGTAAAGAGTATGGATTGGTTATGAGATGATGTAAATGCTTTTTACTAGACCAGTTAGAATATACCTCCACAAGTGTATCCTCGATTCTTAAAATGTGCCCTTCATATTGCAGGTGGACATGAGTGGTAGGAACTGATATGGAAGTTAAACATGAGCACTGTCCTATTTACCTTGGCCCATTTCCTTCTAGAATCCATTCTACAAGTCCATTTCTCGGCTACCAGGATGTACCCTTCATAATTCCAGTGGACTTGTGTATTGGGGACTAATATGGGTGTTGTGGACTAACTCTACAAGTCTGTAGTATGACTAGTAGGAGTTCTCCCGAGTCATAAATTTACTCAAGAAGGGAGGCCTTCACTTGTATTTGTCAAGGGTTAGATTCTGGTACTTGAGACTGATTCAGATTTAGATATTTATTAATATTAGCACTTTATTTGTTGAGTTGCCTATAAGGTGATATTTATAATTTATTCGTGGTGATATTATTTGGGACTTTAATTTGATTTTTCATTAGTTGATTTTAGATCATATGTTGGGTTCTATTGAGTATTTGATTTTATTTTTGATATCCCCTCTGCCCTTTATCTGTTGTTATAAACTATTGGGTATATTGTCAATGTACAAGTAGTAGTTATAGGAGGATTGTGGTTGGTTTGTTTGGGTAGATGGTTCCCATCACCACTTTTTTTAGATCCATCTATGTATACTTGCTGAATACGCATTGTATTGTTGAAACTCACCCTTTCACTTTCTACACTTTGCGTAGGTGTGGGACCTAGTGTAGTTTGATTTGTTTCCCAGATGAGAATCTGAGGATTGAGTTTTGGAACATTAAAAGTAGTTTGTTTATCATATGGAGGAATCCAAAGACTCCTTTTATGTAATGTATTTGATTCTACTTAAGGATTTTGAGAAGTTTGAGACGTGTATATTTTATTGGATTTGTATTACTTTGTCTTGTGGCTAGTATACAGTGACTCCAGATTTTGGGATGGTTTATTAGTTGAATTTTTGAATTTTACCTTCTCTTCTTCTTGTTGGCTCATTTTATTTCTACATTTACCCTTGTAGTTATGCTTAGGCTTACCTTTCTAGGTGGGATACGATTGGTTCCATCACAATTAGATTTTTGGGTCATGAAAAGTATATTGTTCCTCCCACACTAGTTGGTCTATTTCCCTCTTAGATATTGTCACAATCTTGGCATTACAATATAGAATAGAAACATTCAAAGATATCCAAGTCATACCCAACAAAGTCAAGGACAACCATCCTTAGAATAACTAAATCTGCCTAAGTACGCTCCCCACAAAAGTCACAGGGCAAGACATATAAACCTTCTCAACCAACACAAACTCACCAATAGGATTAGAAACACGAATAGGGATGTTAAAAAATTTATATGTCAAGTCAAGTCCATCAGCTACAACAGATACATAAGAGAATTAGATTCAAGATTATAGAATTTGATAATAGAATTTGACGCCTTCGCGTCTAGCCTTCGAAAATTTTATGACAATAGCCTCTTCCAGGTTGAGATCTAATATTTATAACCTACCCTCCACTTTAGTTGGACTGGTGACCATCACAACCATAGTCACCACGTGCCCTAGAATAATGGTGTCTACCATAGCCTTCCCCACCTCTAGCTACTAGGACTATAACAATCTACTAAGAGTTTCCCACCTTCCTGAGTCTTGGACAAAACTTATTGATATGACCTACCTCTTCACTCTCATAGAAATAACGATCTAGGGTTTGTATATGAGATTATGATGCTAAAGGAAGATAACCCCCAAGTTCAGATGATCACTGGTTGGTACCCTTAGTTGATACATGTAAGGAGGAATAAAAAAGAGGTGTTTAATGAAATCCAGAGCTCTATCCTCTCGAATAAGAACTACTATAGTCATATGTTCTATAAGTCTTTTTATACGTCACAACCTCAATATAAATAAACTGTAGGACCCCCCTCCATCTTCTTCATATGATCTACCACATCTTGAAAGACTTCCTCGCAAAATTCACATGTAGTGCTTGAATTTGTAGATTAGAACTCAACACTTTAACAAAGTGGAAAATCTACTCTTCCTCAAGAAAAACAACTGAGTTGTAAGTCTGTATAGGGGATGGAACCAGGCTCCGTAGGCCTCCACTAACTATCTTCACTGGTCTATGCTCAAGAACTCATCTCACTTCTTGTCCTTAAGAGACCGAGGAACATACTTCTAAAACAATATGTCAGGAAAAGTTTTCTAGGACAAGGGCTATGCCTTTGAAGACAACACACAACTAAATAATGCCACCACATATTGGCGTCTCTAATGAACTTGAAATTCATGAACTCGACACCAAATTGCTCCACTATATCAAGCTTATAAAGCATGTCATGATAGTAAACCAAGAAATCATATGCATTATGTGAATCAAGTCCCTTGAAGAATGGGGGTTTCAAGTTTTTGAACTTAATAAATAACTTATGTTGATCATTAGTTATAGCCGGTCCTATAGGAAACTAGGGAATATGTATGCCTCTAAATTTGCATTGATGAGGAGAGCCATATTAGATACATGATATTCTCCTTTCATTAGACTTATTGGCTCTGTAGAGGCTACGTATTCTTGGACCTAATCAGACAAACCGCTCAAATAAGTGCGTACATGATGAATCAATTCGGGTGTCGGTTGTGAAGGCACTCATTAACCTCTAACTCAACATCTACTCTCTCCATATCCTCAGTATATGGGAGAATGTCTGTATCATCCTTGATAACTAGATCAATAGACTAAGCTTTAGCCTTGGAGAGTTTCCTCCCATGGCCTCTATCACAACCACTCCCTATTTCTCTTCCTTGAGTTGTAGCCTTAATGTCTAGCTCAGTTATCTGCTACATGGCTATATCTTCCACATTGTTTTCTATAGTTTTGACCATCTACGAAAAAAATTAAGAGGGTTAGATACTAATTAGCATCACTAGATACAAATTGGAATCACGTAATAACGCAAAAAGAAGAAGAAAAAGTAAAATTTCCCAAGCCTCATAGTCTCCCGAAGAAAAGCATAGTCATTCTCATACCATTCTGAAGAATCTTGAAGACATGTTTTTGGGTGGGGAGATCAACAAGCTTAATGCTCTAATACCAAGTCTATCAGGACGAAAAGTAGGCCATAAGTGGCACCTACATAGTACCTCTAAGTGGTCGAACCACTATATCATAACCTAATTTATACAAGTTACTAATTCATAAAAACTATAAGGAATAAGCAATGACCTAAAAGACATAAACAAATATGGAAACAAGACTATATAAAACATTAATACAACGCATGATCTAAAAGTCACCACTATCCAAATACATCTAAAAATAAAATAAATAAATAATTCTAGGAGTTTTCCATAAAAATAATAAAATAGTATCCAAATGCCCGAATAATAGGCAACTAAAAAAATTGGGTAAAAATCCATTGTAAGATGGCGCTTAGCTCACACCAGATCCTGAAATACTGAAGATTGGTTAAGTGTGAGGGTGCATCAAAGCAGCTGGTACACTCTCTATACTTTAAAAGTGCAAGTAGTGGTCAGTACAAGGGCAACATGTACTGAGTAAGTATCATCAACCTACTCAAAATAGAAACCATTATGAAAAACATAATAATGGGAAGTCAATTATGGAACTTAGCAAGTAAAATAAATAACCATTAACAAGTAGTTGCTTGCAACTACAAGTAGTAAGTGTTACTTTAGATAACATCTACAACAAGTATAGTGAAGTCAACAACATGAAAGTCACATAAGAGGACTCAAGCCTCCATAAAAAGCTCATCTGGGAAGTAGATTCTTTGAGATTGTACATTGAGTTACTTTAAGCCATTTTTCTTTAACACTGATATTATTATTACTGTGGGTCTTTTTTACACTGTCCGTATAACAATTGGTCTTATTGATGTCGTCCATATAACCACGGGAGCTGTTGACCCCGTCCATATAGCCATGGGTCTTATTGACACCACCTACATATCAAGCAATTTTGAAATGAACCTCAACCATTTCTAAAGAATATCTTTCCACTTTTAATGTTTCAAAAATCATCTTTCCATTTTTTCACTTCTTTCAGAAGCACATCACAAGTATTTTTTGTTCTAGCCATCATTTTGATAGGATACATTTAAGATTCGTGATTTCATAATTTTGGATTATAATACAATCATAACAACATAACAAACATTACAATTACAAAAATTAAACACATAAAAGACTCCACATCATCACTAAATGAGTATCAACTTCTGTGAAGAGTCTATCTACCTTTAGAAAAATCATAACCTACCTTGACAATGGTAAGAATGATGAAATTTAATGGAATGTTCCCTTCCTTCTCATAAAATTGTTCAACACTTGATCTTTAGCAATCTCTAACAATAATTAATGAACAACATCAAAAATACAACAAAGACAATAATTTGGGAAAGTCCACACCAAACATACCCCCTTCTTATGACTTCATTTCTAACTCAAGGCTTTGTATAATCGTTCATCTAGATTTCATAAAAAATAAAGTAGTTTCTTTGATTCTAGTTCTAGCAGGGAAATTACATCATCATACTGCATTATAAACCATGAAAACCAATTCCTAGGAGAAATTCTACTCACCCGCTTCATCTTCCACAACCTAAGGTTCTAGTAATAGGTTTTCACCATAGTTAAGTCCAAAGAATTATGATATTCTAATAGTCATAACAAGATAAAGGATGGTAACACAGTTACCTAAAAAAAGAAAAACACCCAAATTCACTCTTTTTCACCTTAAGTTCGTGCTCTTTTCTCATAACTGAAGAATGGGCAATGAACTTTGAAAAAACAATTAAAAACTAGAATTTATGCTCTTTCCTGCCATATGGGTGCCTTTCCCCTACTACAATGGTTCTTCTGCTATGGTGGGACTTAGCGCTCTATGGCAAGTTGTACATATTAATAGTGAGCTCTATTCCCTAACCCATGCCCCTATTTTACAACACAAAATCAATTTTGGACATAATTTTATAAGACTATCATGGTAATAATGATTATTAGAGTTCTTGACCCTCGAATTAAACTTTAAAAAGTGAAATGGGAAGCTAAACAAGTCCTCTATTCATAATTCAACCCCGAAGCATACCTGATTAAAAATACAGTCATGACTACCCCAGCCATGAGAATTTTTATAGCTCTTAAATTTGGGGCCCAAACACTATAAAACATAAGTCTGGAAGTACTACGTAATTATGAAATGGGTCGTTATAGCCCCTATGTGGTCATCATAAGGATAGTCAACACAAGACCCATATGTTCATAATAGTAATAAACAAGAATTCTCTCATAATGATTCCAAAGGATAATTTTAATAAATAATTTCCTTTTTAACCCATTATGAAAGAGATCAATACCAGGGTAGATGATAGTATTTCACCTACACGAGAACCCCCAAGATCTGCATTAATCATAATTAGAAGTAACTACCACATAAGCACATAAATACTTTATATAAGAGTCAAAAAGAGCCTCAACTTGCCTTAAATAAATACAAAAACACTCAAATATTGGACTTGCCCTATCAGATAGCTTTTGATAAGACCAATCTAGTTAAATATAAATTACCTATATAAAAAAAGCTACCGATACCATAATGCTGTACTTTAAAATTTAGATCTAGTAGGTCAACCAAAAAGTCAAACTTATGCTCCAAGGAAAAATATGAAATCTCATTTTAAAATCATGTTACCCATACTTAGGAGTTCAAATATGAAATTTCATTGAATTTGAGTTAAAATCAACCTCTAGATCTCAAAACAACATTCAAAACTTAGACAAAAAAATCGCTAATCTTGAATTTAAAAAATCAAGATTTGAAGATAAATCATAAATAATCAACAGAAAATGATAAAATAATGATTCAAAACTTGCCCATTGTTTAAATGTGGAAAAATACCTGGCCTACCTTGAATACAGAATCAATTACCAGACGGACTGGCTGGCCCACTTGTACGTAATAGAATCGAAATCAAGGCAAATTCCCCTGATGGGTGTTCGACCACTCAGTTCAATCGTGCGAATGCCTTGTCAAGGAGTGGAGATAGAACCAGCTGTCAGGTTCACAGCGGGAGATCGTATCGGTGCTATCTTGTTAGGAGGTCGTAAACAAAGGGCTTAGAGCCTTATGCTCATCCAAGAGAAAGAAAGAACGGCTGAAAGCGGAAAGCAGGGGAAGCAAAGTAGCTGC
>JBDJHY010917566.1:0-14743 GCA_039654485.1 Withania somnifera
TAAAAGGGACTTCAGGGAAATCCTTGAGAAATACATCAACAAACTCTTTGAAAGAACTGATTGATATAAGGAGTTTTCGCCTTAAAATACTTGACTCAGACTAAGTGGTAGATACACTCCTTAGATATTATCTTTCCATCTTTTAAGTATGAGATGAATTTACACTTAGAAACAACAAAACTACCCCCCTTCTTAAGGACTGTCTCATTAGGAAACTAAAAATGGATGGCTCTAGTCCTAAAAAGTATCGTAGCATGAATGAAGTCAATCCATGCTAAGAATGACGTTAAAATCTACCATGTCCAACTCAATAAGATTATCTAGAACACTTTTATCAAAAACTAACATTGGAAAGTTATGATACACTCTCATATTAATAATAGAGTCACCAACTAACGTGGAGATAGAGAAAGGTTCATATAGTCTCTTAGGACAGACTCTAAACTGACTAGAAATATATAGAAAAACAAAGAGTAGATCTATAGTAAAGCAAACTAAACACATAAATATTATGAACCTTGAACACACATGTGGCCATATTAGCTAGTTTCTCCTGCTCCTTCCTGGGGTCCAATGCATATAAATTGATTTTGTGACTACCACCACCTATACTAGAAGATGATCCATACTGTTCTAGAAGAGCTCTTGGTGCTATTGTACGTGAAGTAACCTAAGAGATATTACCACCATGTCTGTCTATGGTAAAACATCTAAGTCTGTGTCTTGGCTTTCCACACCATAAATTTCTCTTTAAAGGGCACTCCTTAAGTCTATGGCATGGTTGTCCACACCTATAGAAAACTTACTAACAATGCCTGCACACTAGAGGATAATTTCTATAGCATGTAAAACAGGTGGGGTAAGTGTGTACTATAGTAACACTACCCTGAGAATTTGATCTCATTGCTCCATTCTACTGACTCTAGGGATGCCGAACACTCTATGAAGGGGTACTAGTTGATGAAAGCGTTGGAGCCCTGAAACTCTATTGTTGCTTCTTTTTGTAACCTCCACCAGTTTTTCTTTAGATGAACTCAGAAAGACCAGTCTTTTCCATCTTTTGTGATAACTCTCTCAACTTAACCTTATCAACCTTTGTGTCCTCCAGGTGAAATATCATATAAGCTTTATCCATGTCACTGCTTAAGGTAGATGCTCTTCCTTTTTTTACCAAACAGGAGCAAGGTGAGCAAAAAAATACCCGTGTGATTGTGCATATCAGCACCATCTTTGGGGTATAATTAGACAACAAGGTGAATCTCATCTTGTAATGAGAAACCAACACGGAGCCCTAATCCAAAATAAGAATCTCTCATATCTTCTCTTCTCTTTTTTCCTTCAAGAAGAATCTACCCATAAAATCCTAATTGAATCCAACCTATAAAAGAGGGTCTACACCTGCCAATCTATTCTTCTTCTATTGATCTACCCATGATTTAGACATATCCTTTAGTTGTTATAAACTAGGGTCCACTCTATCAACCTCTGCTAGTCTCATAATGTCACAAATTCAGCAAATTTCATCAATGAAACTCTTTGGATCCTCAGCTGCTTTAGAATGAAGGAATTTTTAGGGGATGTATTTTGAGGAAATCTCTAACTTTGACTGAACTAGAATCTTGAAAGACTTGTTGGAAGGTATAGACTTCTATTTTTTGTTAGTCTTGAGCAGTGACAATCTAAGAAAGTACATGAATTGCATTTCTAAACTTAGCAGTACTGATATTGTATGGTTGTGATCCAGAATTAGAGGATATAGAGCCTGATCCCTAACATGGAGGTCTAGCTATCTACAAGCTAGAGTTTTTTTAGCACATCCTCAAGGCATGATCTGAAAAATGTAAAATACGAGTCATAAATAAATTTCATAGTTAAACTCAAAAACATAAAATAAGACATGAACAAAAAGAAAAAATTCATAAACACTTAGTAGTCTCTCAATTATAAGTGTGCATTATTCACACCCATAAAAGATACTCGACCTAATGCCGGCCTTCACAAAACCTAGGAAATGCTCAACCTAAGTCTCTAATACTGAGTTTGACATGCCTTAGAGTCATCCATGGTCACAAAAAGGCATTTATAGACAAAAGGTGGACCCGAGAGAACCGTTGGCTCATGCACAACTCTAGTAACTCAATTTCAGTAGAAGCAATTTCAGTAGTCAACATAAAATAGTAGGTAATTCACATTAATAAATAATAAATACTAAAATAACTATGAGAACTTTGAATCTCAACAACTACTAAATCAAATATCTTAAAGCTTCCAGTTAAGTTGAATACCAAGATGCTACGACAAGTCTCTAGCTAACCTTACAATTAAAATGGCATAATTAAATGGTCTCAATTACAATAGAATAAAAAAATTAATAATATTATTCCCTAGCTCATAGGAAGTCACCTACTTCTAGCTCAAGTCTCGAACAACCAATTAGGTCAACCGCAAGTGTGGATTGGCTAGCCAGATCTGCAAGGTAATAGCATGCAGCACAGAGTATGCGATCGGTACTTAAAAGGTATTGAGTACATAGGAAGATAAAAAAATAGGAAACAATAAATATGTTCAACTAAAATATAAGTACAACATGAAATAGGATACATAATACATGAACAAGTACAACTTCTTACCCAACTTTAATAAGCGAAGATATGAAGATTTAGTGGTTTAGAAGATAAAATTTCACTTTTTAGGATATAAGAAATACTCGGGAAACCATTTGTAAACTCTGTTAGCTTTAACAAGGTAAAAGACAATCAGTTAAATTATATTTCAAGTACTAGCGGTGAACAATTATGAGTAGACACAGAGTTCAGCCTGTGTCCCAGTTGATGGGTGAAATATACCTCGCCATAAGTACTATGCCTAACATTCCTAGTAGATCTAACTAAGTTACATCTATCATCAAAATTCCACATTGGGGAAAATGCCAAATACCTAACATTTTTGGAGCCCAACTCTAACAAGTTTATGGGATAGGGTTTGGAGCCAAAATCTACTCGGTGTTACTACTAGACCAAACACCTGCCATTACTTCTGACATGACTAGTGAAAATATTTTGATTAACAACATATCAAATAAAACTATATTAGCCTCTTCAAGAGAAATTTGTCTAATCTTTTGATCTTTAGGGGCTATAACCCGACCGGGACTTGAATTTAGAAAACTTGAAACATTATTTTCAAGTTATTGACTCTTAGCTAGGCTTGGAATAGTTTAAGGCCAATTATCAATAGTTCATTTAAACATGAAACCAAGTGTAAAAGAAGGCTTAACTTGTGAAGACCAAGTAATTTCACAACAATTTTGACCCCTGACACAAAAAAGAATTTCATCTCAAAAGAGACAATAATTTATTGATAATAAACATGATTTGTGCATTCTACTTCAATTTAGGAACAAATGTTCAAGTTTATTTATTTTAATAACAATTATCATAAACTTGATATGACTCAAAAAACATGTACCTTATGATATACTATGCAAAAATTTATAAACTACTCAGTAACCATCAGGATACAAGCTTCGAAAGGAAATCACAATATATGGGGTAGATTAGATAACCCTAGCAACTTCTACTATGAAATTTTAAACATTAATTGGAGTTGTGGCTAAAAGATTGACCGATACCCTTGATCATTACCCCACATACCTGGTACGAACACTTTATATAAAGAGGATTTGTGGTGGGATGATTGCTTGGAGTTCACTAATGAAGAACCCTAACCTTCAGGGAAAATTCATAAAATATTTATAAGGTCTAAAGAATGGAATTATAAAGAGAAAATAAATGGATTGGGGTTTCTATACCCCCTTCTATATAGCCTAAAACAACATAGTATAGTCCATTAAATAGGGAAATACTAAATAGACCCTGAAAAATAGATTAAAATCTCAACTGGATAGGTTTGATGGATGTCAACCCAGTTGATGATCCGTCAACTAGTCTATCGACCTTTGTCCAAGTTTAATAAGATGTTGCACTCTGGGGGAAGAGTTTACACAGTACTTTATGGTCCATCAAAAATGATAGACCATTGAATAGTCCGCAATTTACCCTATTCTTTAGGCAATTTTATGGAATATTGGGTCAAAGCGATGGATAAAATGTAGACCATCAATTCATTCTACGGTCCATTGAAGCTTTCTTGGAAACTAGAAATTTTCAATTAAGCTACTTGAGGATGATTTCCACGAAAGGTCCTACGGTCTGTTGACCCAAATAATGGCCTGTAAAGTATCAGACTAAGAACTATTTTAGTTTTAATATTACATTCATATTAGAATGCATTAATAGATATTGAAAGTTAGAAGGAGAAGAGGAAATCATATAAGAACAAAATTGAATGCATCTAATCATACTTGTTTATATTAGGGGTGTGTATATATGCAAGAAAGAAAACAAAGGAATTAGAAATGGTTATTGGATTTAGTTTTTTGTAAATATAGGTGTATTTCTGTAGTTCTTGTCTTGTGAGTATTTTGTCGTATTTAGTGTTATTGATCGATATTTTATAAATAAGTATAAATTTAAAAAGGTCAATAAAAGGGAAAAAAGGTAAATAGGATCCTTGATCAAAGAGAGTTGTAACATTCTTCTTTTTTATTTATCTTTATATATGTTGATATGATAGTAGTATGAAGATTTTTTATGACCACTTACAAACTGAATACTTCTTTTATTTAATTTTTATATTTCTTTTAAGAGTCGAAACATATGAACTTTGACCAACATTTTAAGATAATTTTTCACCATATGCTATGAGCTTATTGCAACTTATTACTTATATGATCCCCGTGGTCATTTTTGTACTTATGTGCATTTTCAGTATTTAGACCCTTCCGCTATTTTCCCCAAGTCATTCATGACTTGTTGTGATCGATAGCTTGGTTCACTAATTTTTTTTTTTGTATTTTATATCTGTTTTGAATTTTTGAATTTTGACTTAGGAATTAGAAACTTGAGAGTGAATTCTTTGAAAACATGCTCAAAATTAAATTCTAACGGTTTTTATAGATCCAAAATGTATATTTTGGACCATAGGGACTTTTAGCTCATGTCTCGGGTCTTTTGTTGTGTTTTAGGATGCTTTGTCAGAATTTAGTTTATTTGGAGTTGGAGGTTTGACTTCGACCAACTATATAAGATTGTGTCATCAAATTGGAGTCCTGACACTTCTATCAACTATAAAATATTGAATTTGGGTTGGCAGAGTTATTGGTACACTTTCTGAGTGATCAGACTTGTTTTGATGTCCAAATTGGATTTTTAGCCTATTTTGGTTATGATTGACTTTGGTTAACATTTTTGTAAAATGACCTTTGAAGTCGTTTAGACGATTATTGAGTCTATAATGTCATTTCCAAGATGTTAGAATACTTGGTTTTTTTTAAAGGACTCTCAATACATTCTAAGGGTTCATCACATGAAAAATTTGTTGCAGAGAATTTATTGGTGCATACTGCAGTCATTGTAGGAGGAGCGCGATCATAGTGGGTCGATGGTTTCTTCTTCACAATCATGGTGGGAGTAACATGATCATGCAGAAGAGATGTTAGACCATTCCGACCCTTAGCGCGACCGTGTTGGGTCGGCCGTATCATGGTAGTTTAGGCCAAATCATGTTGTGCATTTATACTAGACGAAGCACGATCCCTTCAGTCTGCTGACGGGTATATAATACATGTTCCTCTAATTTTTATATGAGTTACTTCATATTTTCTCCTCCTTTAGGGATAAAAGTACCTTAGTTTTAGTCTCTTACTTAAGTATTCATATGGGGTTTTGGGAAAACTAATTCCTATCGTATTTCCTTCACTCTAGGTTCAAATCCTTTATTAAATTTATATTCTTTTCTTGAATGAAATTCTCCCTTGTTCAAATATTTCATGCTTTTTTAAGGTATTATTTAAATCCTAAATAAGTTCAATCAAATTTGAACCACGTGTTCCTTTATCTAAGGCCTACCTCCTGCTATTTTTGTTTATATTTTGCAAGTTGTGGAACCTATGGTCTCATTTTTATCCCATTTTCCTATCCAATTTTTAATATAGAAATATAGGTCTTTAAATTCTTATATTAACGCATCAATTCATA
Organism: Withania somnifera; assembly: GCA_039654485.1. Classification (NCBI taxonomy): domain Eukaryota; kingdom Viridiplantae; phylum Streptophyta; class Magnoliopsida; order Solanales; family Solanaceae; genus Withania; species Withania somnifera. The sequence continues at coordinate 6,099 of JBDJHY010917566.1, forward strand.
GTTTTTTATTTTAAGCCTATTTCGGGCACTCCGACTTAATTTATGCTTTGGGATTGTATCGAGATTATTTTTTGCCAACCCCAAGAAGGTTATAGATTTCTTATATTTATACTGAGCCTGAGTAGGATACGATTATTGTAAATTTCTAGTAGTTGGAGTGGTTCTTAGGATTGGATCCCTTGTGAAATTTCTATTAAGATTTTCTATTGTCTTTTCTTTAACTAGGTACTCTATTACTCTTGCAGTCACATTTATTATCTTGTTGGGCTTTAATAATGTACCCCTTGAAACTATATAACATAGGTTAGGTACTCATAGTATGAATATGGCTTCTTATCATATTATATTATGAGTTATACTTGAGGCAATTGAGGTTTGTGAGCATGCACTTTGGAACATGAGAGGTAAAATTTAATGATGATATGGAAAAAAGGTATACCTATGAAAATGAGAAAAGGGATAATAAATATGGGATTTTTTATACTTACCTTGAAATGGAGATTTATTGTACTTATACTTTTCCACAACCAACCTAGTTGGTATGGATATATTTTTAGATAATTAATGGAACTTAATTTTGAATCCTATCACTAGCTTATTCTCTAGATTTTAACTATAGTTTAGATACTCCTTGAGGGAAGGCTCTTGAGTAGGTCTTGGGAATAGGAATCTTATATGCACTTATATATTCATCATGATATTAGGCAGTTCCTTGATCAGGTTGCAGGCACCGGACATATATGGTTACATATACATGCTTTTGAGCAGGCTCAAGCATCAGATACTGATGTACGAATTCACATTGGGTTTACTTTTCTTCCCACTAGCATTATAGAGTATTCACGCTATTCACATTGGGAGGAGTCAGTTTGCTTCTTTGTTTTTTAGTTGTATCTACATGTCTTATGGGAGTCCATTCAGGTTATGTTTGTTTTACTATCTTCACCTGAGTGTACCCACTATCTTGATGGGAGCCCTTATGGATTTTATATTCTTACCTAACTTTCATTTGCCTTACTTCTATTATTAGTTAGATTTTTCTATTTCCACTTTGTTGCAATAGTAGTTCCTAGTATCTTCCTAATCTTATTATTGTGTGGGAGGTATGTACTTTCGCCTTCTGTAGCCTAGTAGTTAGATTTCATAGTAACCTTTTATGTTTGTTTAACCTTGTAAATAACTTACCTAAATTATTAAGCTAGTATTTCTATCACTTAGCCTATTGTAGAGTACAATTCCTCTTATCTATTATGTTGTGCTACCTTGTTAGACTATAATATTGCTTTTTTACTTTACTTCTTTCTTACTTGAGTACTGGGGACACGCTCCTAGAATGATGCCTACTGGGTACCCATTGTTTCGTACTCATGCTACACTTCTCACCTTTTCATAGTGCAAATCCTGATGTGCGTTATCCAAGGAGCATCGACCGTGCTCTAGTAGCTTCCATACATTTGGAGATATCATGAACACTTGATGTTTGAGCTGACCTCTCTCATTCACCAATGGTACTACCTTTATTTTTTATGAGAATATTGTGTTTTATGTTTAGAATATTGTTGTATTTCCTTGTGTTTAGTTTTTCTTAGCATTTCAATCACCACTAATTACCAGACCTTAGGCAGGTTGTTTTAACTTTGTATATTTATACATATTGTCTTCTTTTCTCTGACTTCTATTTTTCTTTTTGTTAATGCTGGAAAATGACCCATTGTTTGTAATTTTGGGAAATGGGACAGGCTTCCTATAGGTGGGATATGGTAGGTGCCATCATGATCTGAGTTAGGTTAGTATCAGAGCTTAGGTTTATCAGTATCCTTAAAACAAAAGAAATGGTCTAGTAGAGTCCTATGGATCATTACATAGATGATCCTAACTTATATTTTGTAGTCTATAGGTTTCCTTAGTAAACATTCATCTCTAGACTCCCCTCGTGCATTGGAATTACTATTAGTTTCATGAAGTATCACTTGGATTCATTCTTACGCATATGGTAAATACTAGAGCTCAAGCATGCTAGAATGATACTCCCCCACCACCACAGAGCGTGTAGCTAGAGGATGGGTTAAAGATAGACCCTGAGGCTGGGGGGAAGTAGCTAGACTTGTAGCATATCAAGAGTTGTCACTAGTAGATCTACTATCATGACCTAAAATCCAGGTCATGAGTGCGTCTACAACCCTCCTGTAGACAAGCCTAACCCTATAATCGAGAGCTATGCGCAATGTCCTATAAACTCTCAAAATATCCAATGCAGTAAAGAAAGGCATAAACAATACATAAGAATGGAAACCAAAAGGAAATCATACATAACCGAAAACCTGGTGTCAGTGGCGTATGGAGCTAGTTTACAGAATAATCAAAAGATACAAAATACAAGGTAACTCCTGTAAAAGATACTACAATGCAGGGCCTATAGTAGATTGAATAATACAAGCCAGAATCAAGAAAATTACGGTCGGCTCGGATTGCAAAGCACACAGTAATCTCCTCAGTGGGCTAAATATACTTCACAAGATAACGACGTCTCTAATAACCTATGCCGATATCTGTACCACAAAAAAAAGTACAAAAGTGTAGCATGAATACCAAACAAGGTAGCCAGTAGACATCATTGGTTGACTGGGTTAAAATAAAATGTGATTAATAAAGGCGAGGAAGTAAAATAGGTCAATATTAGTAAAGAAGTAGTAAAAGAGGCAGTAAAACTAATAATAAGAAGAGGGGTAAGATATCGAATGTTCCTGTATAGATCTAACAAAACTAAACATGATAGCCGCAATCTACAGAGATCAGTATCCAAAACCCAAAAAGAAGTAAGGACACATACTTGTGCTCCAGCTCAGTCAAACCCCACTAATTATGATACCATATATGCACGAACCACGAGTAAAGATCGAATAGAAAATTCTGTTAAATGAGGAATAGGAAGTAAATAGAAAAAAACCTACTTGGCATTCTATACCACCGATAAGTACAAACAGCACAGCAAAGCCTACCTGGTGCCCCATCCCACCGGTAAGCACAAACAGCATAGCAAAACCCACCGTGACTCCCCCTTAAGCCCCATGAGCTAACACTATACTAAGGAAATACACAGGGCACAGGAAAGTAAAGTAGAATAGTACTATCAGACACACACCCTTTATCAGTGTCAATAATCGACATCGGACACACATCTCATGTCAGTGTCAATAATCAACATCGGACACACACACCCTATTAGTATCAATAATCAACATCGGACACACACCACCTGTCAGTGTTAATAATTAGGGCCTAGCCCTCACAACATCAATGCCAAGTCTCAAGCCCAAACAGTAAATATATAAGAGTATCAACACAGGAGAAACAATAATATGAATTACAATGGAAACAGAAAGTAAATAAAGTCTAGGATCGACCAAAGGCCACAAGCTAAGAGCTCATATCACTACACTCGTTGCGTAACAACTAAACTAGTTCCCAAGGTCAGTGGCCTCCACACGATGGAACCAGGACCCAGGCATACAACCCTTCAGCCTCTATGCCCTCTCACTTCCCCCCGGAATCCAACGAGAATATCAGTAGAAATACAATGATAACCTAAATAACCCATCCCACACTACTAGCCATATCACAAGAATAATAATAATAACCCAGTCTACAATAAACATAAAATAAACTTAGCCTACCTAGATACCGGCAGAAACCCTCGAAGTGTGCACTCTGCTCTGAAGCTCCAACACAATCGATACCACCCGAAACTAAACAAATTACAAGTCTAGGGATCAAAATATGAATAATAAGACCAATATTGTAATTAGTAACCCAGGTCAGGAGGCGAGCCCCACAACCTAAAAACACAAACTAATAATACTAGCGTGTAGCCCTCATCTCGGGGGACAAGTGCCCAAATTTGAGCTTAAGGCGATAATGAATCGAAGGGTAAAAGTAGGTTTAAAGTAATGAAAAAAAAACATTTCGCACACTTAAAGGAAAGAGGAAACAATGAGAGTTACCCAAAAAACCAAGGACCGCGAAATCCCTCGATCACCTACGCAACTCCCCATGACTTAAATTACCCCAAACCAGCTCCAAAACCCTAGACCCAAGCCAAGAAATGAAATGCAAAAGCTGAAAATGGAAGGGGAGAAGCCCTATTTAAAGAGTGTAGGGTGCCGCAAAGGGTGCCCTTTTGGCCGCAGGTGCGACCTCGCAGGGGCGGCTGCCTGGTACAAAGGCGAACTTCACTAGGGTAGCCCCTTAGGGGTAGGGGTTACCCAAGGGCTGCTGGTGAGGTTTGTGACCAGCAGCAACACAAAGAAAATGGAAAAACTCCGAGGGATTTAAAATGAGCATCCAAAGTCCAATTCTAACAAATTAAAAGTACATCTAGGGTGGAAAACACACCACGTACTCAAGGGGGTCGACGAAAAGACAGGCTCCAAAATAATATTCGGTTGGGCTGAATTTCAAAAAAAGAACCCAAACTCAAAAAGAAAAGCCCAGGACACGAATTTAAGGTCCATATAGACCAAAGTCGGTATTACCGAGCTAATTGAATTGTCAGAATTCAATTTCGAGCGTGTTTACTTTTATTTCACTCTCAAGTTCCACTGTTTCAAAACTAAAACTTTAAAATAAGGAAACTAAGATAACAAGTAAATGAGTCACTAGGGCACCGAACTACCGGTCCCAGCAAGTCGTAAATGACTTGGGGAAACTACCAAACAACTCTAAGTACAGGAAAAGATGAAATGTAAGGAAATAACCGAGTGGGTCATTATAACATCCACCACTAAAAAGGAATTTCATCTTTGAATGTTAAGAGATGAGTAGTACCTGAAGGCTCGAACAGATATGGATATTGAGCTTGAATATCATGCTCTATCTCCGAGGTAGACTCCTCAACTGGTCGATGTGCCCAATGAACCTTTACTACCGGAATCTCCCTAGACCTGAGTTGCCTCATATCTTTTTCTATAATAGTCTCAGGCTCCTCAATATATGTCAGGGTGTCATCAATCTGCACATCCTCTCAATGAAGAACATGTGACAGGTCCGGTACATAGCTGCGGAGCATCGATACATGGAAAACTGGCTGAAATGCAACTAACTCAGGTGGCAAAGAAAGTCAGTATGCAACCTCTCCAACTCTCTGTAGGATCTCGTACAGCCGAATGAATTGGGGGCTAATCTTTCCCTTCTTACAAAACCTCATAACGCCCTTCATGGGCGAGACTTTAAGGGAGACCAAGTCACCAACACTGAACTCAAGGGTCTAAAGCCTATGATCCGCATAGGACTTTTGCCTACTCTGGGAAGCCCACAATTGATCCAAAATTAGTCTAACCTGAATTACAGTACTCTTAAGTCAACTCTCGCCACCACTAAGCTAACCACTGGGTGATCTACAACGTCTGCCATACAAATCCCAAATGGAGCCATCTGGATACTAGAGTGGTAGTTGTTATTATATGAAAACTCTTCCAAGGCCAAGTGCTTGTACCAACCACCTCCAAAATCAAAAACACTAGCACACTATATATCCAGAAGCACTTAAATGGTCCACTCGGACTGCCCATCCGTCTGTGTATGAAATGTGGTACTCAAGTCGACCTCTGTACCTATCTCCCTTTGAATCAAACTCCAAAATTATGAGGTGAATTGAGTGCCCCGATCAGATATGATAGATGATGGTACCCCATGAAGTCTAAATATCTCATGGACATATAAATCATCCAACGTCTGTGCACCCCAAGTCAAATGAGTCAGTACGAAGTGAGATGACTTGGTCAATCGATCCACGATGAACCATATATAATTAAACCCTCTGGAAGTATGGGGAAGGCCTGGATAAAGTCCATAGTAATTCGCTCTTATTTCTACTCAGAGATAGGGAGCCTCTGCATCTCACCGCCCGGCCTTTAGTGTTTGAACTTTACCTGCTGATAGTTCAAACACCGAGACACAGGATGAAATAAACCTCCTCATACCTAGCCACCATTAATGCTGCCTAAATTTTTGGTACATCCTTACAATTCCTATATGGATAGAGTACCTGGAGTAATGGGCCTCACGCAGTAAAGTCATAATTAGATCACCAACACTCGGAACAGCAAGGCGGCCATGAACCCATAATACACCATCAACATCTATACTAGCCAAATCAAAATCACCCGATAGGACCCTCTCCCTCAACTAAACTTGACGTGGGTCCTCATACTGGCTCTATCGAATCTGGTAAATCAAAGAAGATCTAGGCTTAATACAAGCAATAAATTACTCTGGCACTATAAGATCAAACCTAACCATTATGCTGGGAAAGAATTACACATCTTGAGCTAGCAGTCTCTCATATATGGGTACCGTAGCTAGACTACCCAGACACATCACCTTCCAGCTCAAGGCATTGGAAACCACGTTAGCCTTCTTGGATGGTAGAGAATAGTCAATTTGTAGTCCTTCAGGATCTCAACCCACCTCCGCTGCCTCAAGTTAAGCTCTTCCTAACTCAGAATGTACTACAAATTGTGGTGATCAGTGAATACCTTGCAGTGGACTCCATATAGGTAATGCCTCCATATTTTAAGCGCCAAAACCACCGCGGCCAACTCCAAATCATGGGTGGGGTAGTTGTTCTCATGATCCTTCAACTGCTTTGGTGAATACACTATAACATGGCCTCGTTGCATTAGAAAACAACCCAGAACAATACCCGAAGCATCATAATATACTGTAAATGGCTGGCCCTTAATGGGTAGAACAAGAATTGGAGCGGTAGTTAACAACTCCTTCAACCTAAAAAAACTAGCCTCAGACTCAACTAACCACCGGAAGGGCACATCCTTCCATATCATTCTAGTCAAGGGGGATGTGATGGAAGAAAAACCCTAAAAAATGACTATAATGCCCTAGTAAATCTAGGAAGCTATGAATCTTAGTGACGAATGCAGGTTGAGGCCAGCCACAAACTACTGCAACATTAGCTGGATCAATACTAATACCGGCACCTGATATCACATGGCCCAGAAATGAGATGGAATCTAGCCAAAACTCACACTTTGAGAACTTAGCATAGAGTCGCTCAGTCCTCAAAGTCTGCAACATAACCCTTAGGTAGCCCTCATACTCAGCTCGACTCCACGAGTAGACTAATATATCATCGATCAAGACAATCACAATTAAATCCAGATAAGGTCAAAATACCTGAGTCATTAGATCCATGAAAGTCGCGGGGGCAATAATCATCCCAAATAACATCACCAAAAACTCGTAATGCCCATACCCCATCCAAAAAGTTGTCTTCGAGACATCCTCAGCCCGAACCCTCAACTGGCGGTAGCCAAAACTCAGATTAATCTTAGAGAACACCAAGGCACCCCATGGAGAAACACTAGGATGGATAAAAACCCTTTCAAGAAAGTCCTACAGCTGGACACTCAACTCATAAAGCTTAATCGGTGCCATAAGATATGGAGGAACGAAAATAGGCTTGGTACCCGGCTCAACCTCGATAGAAAAATCTACATCCCACTCAGGTGGAAGGCAGGAAAATCAACAGGGAAGACATCAACAAACTCACTAACAACCAACACAGTCTCAAGGGAAAGGGACTTAGTACTGACATCTCTAACATGGGCCAAATAAGTATAATAACCCCGAGCGACAGGTCTACGAGCTCAATAATAAGAAATGACCCAAACTGATGAACAACTTATGGGACCACACCATACTACAGGGGGTACACCAGGCACAGATAAGGTCATGGTCTTGGCATAACAATCCAGGACCGTACAATAGGAGGAAAACCAGTCCATACCCAGAATCACATCAAAATCTAACATAGCCAGCTCAATAAAATCAACACATGTGTCGTGATGCTGAATAGTCACCAGACACTCAAGGGTACAACAACTGCTCACTATCAATACCCAATCTTGAAGAAAAATAAATAGAAACGTAGGAGAGGGTCGAACCCGAATCAAACAAAGTCAGTGCAAAAAACCCAAATGTACACAACATACTGGTAACAACCTCATCAGAGGCCTCAGCCTCGGCCCTGTCATAAATAGCATAAAGCTGACACTGCTCCCCCTTTCACTATGCATCCAAGTCCTTGCCTCTACATCTGCCCACCCGACCTCCTTCCCTATCTCCCTGAATAACTGGTGGCCCACCTTTGACTAATGGCACCACTTGTAATGGCTAAATAGGTAGTGTTGCAACTGAGAGTCCTTACACTAGGGTAAGCCCAGCATAGTTACCCTGGCTCCCACACTTATAGAAAACATCACTTGTCCTAAACTAGCCATACGACCCCTCGACAAAGCCTCACAAACTCAAAACTAGTCCCTTGATGTTCGCTCAACTAGAATCTCTAATAGAAATCACAACCCTCTGACCTGGACCCTAAAAACTCGCCCTGGTGGTGTTGCCTCTTCTCTCTACCCCCTTGGTCTTGGCGATTCAAGATCTCCATACAGTGAGCATGGTCAGAAACATCCACAAATGACTTTTGTAACACTAGAAGTAACTCAACATGGCCTTACAAATCAGGCCTCAGTCTGTGAGCAAAGCGGCAAATCCACCCCTTCTTAGAAGATATCATGTCTCCGGCAGGTCTGGATAAATCAATAAATCATGCCTCATACTCTGGGACT
>JBDJHY010917677.1:0-14743 GCA_039654485.1 Withania somnifera
TCTTCAGTAAGAGTATCGAAGGATACTTTTATTCACACTTATTTTGTTCAACTGTCTATAGTCAATACAAATGCGCATAGAGCCATCCATCTTCTTCACAAACAATATTGGTGCACCCTAAGGTGATACACTAGGATGGATAAAACCTTTTCTAAGAAAGTCTTGTAACTTCTCTTCAACTTCTTCAACTCATCATGAGGCATACTGTAAGGAGGAATACAAATAGGCTTAGTTACCAACTCCAAATCAATACAAAAATTAATATCCCTATCAGAATAGACACCAGCATGATCCGTCAGAAATACATCAACAAACTCTCTACACAAGTACTGACTCTAAGGATGGGGGATCAATACTATCATTTGCACAAAGGCCAAATAATACATACACCCCTTCCCAATCAACCTCTAATCCTGAAGAAGAGAGATAACACTATAACGATACGACCCATACATACCTTTCAACTCAACCCTCGGAATACCCAACATAGATATTGTAACTGTCTTGGCATTGCAATCTAAAATAACACAATAGGGAGAAAACCAATCCATAGCCAAAATTATGTAAAAGTATACCATGCCATGTAAGATCATGTCTACCAAAGTATCTAAACCCAATAAGATTACAAAATGATATCGATACAACCTATCCACCACTAAAGACTTACCCACAAGAGAATACATGTGACTAGGGGTGAGCAATGCATAATATAACATTTCAAAACCCCATATACACCACTAAAGACTCACCACGAGAGTAGACACGTGATTTGGGGTGAGCAATGGATAAGATAACATATCAAAACTTGTAGTAAAATATGCAAATACATTGGAATATTTAGATCCTGGATCATAGCATTGATACAGAACTAAAGAAAACTAGGATGATACTTGTAATCATAGCATCAGAAGATTCATCGTCTAGTCTCCTAGGAAAAGCATAGTACTGAGTGCACCCACCTATGGGCTGAACAGGAGTATGACCCTAACCCCTGTCTGTCTGATGTGCATCTCTACCACTTTTAGCACCTCTCCATGTATGTCTACCTCCCTACTTTACAAGTAGGCATCAGTTCTCTAGAAAGAGCATGCAAGGCCTAAGAAGCCTGTTGAGACTCAATCTGTATGCACTTAGGATAGAACCTCTGTTTATGAAAAAGCTTACCATAAGTAAAAACAGTACCCAAAGTTCATGGCTAATATGAACTCTAAAATCTAGAATGGCCAGTTTGTCCTAAACCCCTCTCGTAAGATTCAAATTTACTCGGTGCTGGACTGGAGGCACTTTAAACTTACTGGATAGCACCCGATGTTTGATAGATGCCTGGAATGGTACTTGGTGGTGAAACAGACATCGTGCTAAAGGGAAACACTACCTCCAGATGAGGCACCAGAAAACTGACCATAAGAATGGGCCTCTTGCCCCTACTATCATTAGTATGACCTCTACGTAGCAACTCAATTACTCTTGCCGTCTTAATTATACTAGTAGCCCCTTGTAGTTGTAAAGCTATGAATACCAAAGGCTGAAGATACAGGCTCAAATCTCTCATGAACCTAGCTATATTCTCCTGCTTGTCAGGTAAGATATCCAAAGCATGCCTAGAAGGATAATAGAACCAACATACATAACCATCAAATGACATGACCTCCTACCTCAATTAATCAAAATATTTACGCAATCCATCCCTCATAATATGGGACACAGACCTATCAATAAAAGTTTGAGTAAACATCTATCAATTTATAAAAGGAGATCTAATTAGTTTAGAGTATAAGTGAAATGCCACCACAGTCGGGCTTTCCCTCGAAGCTGCAGAACTATGTAGTCTACACCATATGAATGTAACATTCCTACACTATGGAAAAACATATGTCTTGTATTGATAAATTCAAATTGATCCTCGCCCTACCTACCATGAAGCTGAGGTAGGTCCATCTTACAGAACCTTAAATACCTCCGCTGCTGATCATCAGATATCTCAGCAAAGATTATACCTGCATCTCTAACACCCAAAATCTAAAGCTCATATACCCTACCTATAATAGATGGATATCCCACCTAACCCACAACTATAGTTGCTAGCCCACTAGAATGTGAATCACTAGTATCTGGCCCACATATCCTGGAACTACTTGTGGCTACCCCACTAGCTCATGCATAACTAGAATGGCTCCATTCACTATGGTCTTCGTCCCTACCTTGGTATGAGAACCTTGTGGTATACTGCCCTAAGCTAAACTCTGAAGTACCCCAAGCAGCCTCAATAAGTATCTTACAGTAGTTGGGCAACAACATAGTCTTGAGCTCTATCCTCGAATCTATCTACAATATGCTCAAGTGAAGTCTCTCTATCTCTACCCCTATCTAGGGCTTCCTCTATAACCCCCCCCCTCAGTCTCTATTAGGCTCCACCTAGGCCTCTCACTATTTCCCTAGCCTGGGTAGCTGGCACATGGAGATCCTTATCACCCTTATCAATAACATCTCTAATCCACACTTTTTGTCGAATATAATATGTAAGGACTTAGTATATGTGAATCAACTACTCTATATAGAACTGAAATAATGAAAGGATGTTTCCTAATGTTCTATAACCTCTCGAGGATAAGTACGGACTTCTCCACACAGATTCGTATGACTGTACTAAACTTGGCTTATGAACAGTGGGACCTAAGAACCTAAGGCTCTGATACCAATTTATCAAGTCCTAAAAATAGTATTTGATGGCACCTACCTCCCCAATCTGATAGGTCAACCGAATAGTAATAAAACATGTAAAAGTGGAAGTTAAACAAATAGATATCAAAATGCAGAAGTCAATATGATAACATATATATTAATGTTCACCTAAGAACAGGTGTCACCATTTACAAGCCATTATCGAATATAAATACAAGGAGTCTGAATGTTCGTATAGAGTCTTTAAAAATTATAGACACTACAAAATAACTAAAAGGAGTAAATTTGTGATAATAGATGAAAGAGGGACATGATACCTCTAGATCCTTGATGTTTTCCTAGACTAACAAGAAGAGGTCAAATTGCAAAGTCCAAGGTTCCGTACCTGCATAACAATGCTACAACTAAAGAGAGTATAATAACAATAGTATTCAGCAATGTCCTTGGATGGTTAACTATAAATAGAAAAAAAAAACCCTTATCTCCCAACCATTCCTCCAACAATATTACAACCTATAAATAGTTATATACAGTAACATATCAACATTTAATAAATATACAACAAATATTAATCAACATAATCAGGTATCCAGTAAGGGCCTTAGCTATACCTCTCAAATATATATAGGCCTCAGTTGTGTCATTTCAATAACACAAGCATCCAGTAAGGTCCTATGCTATGCCTTTTTCAAAATATAATCATATCATCCATGTGTACCGACCCAAGTCATTTTGGTAATTTTAGTTAAAATTGTCCCTTAATGAGTATTGGATCATGGATACCTTATACACATGATTTGATGGTACTGTGGGGTCTAAAATGTCTAAAATACTATGTCTGCGTATATTATTTATTGTCACAAGCTTCCCATCGAGTCCCAAGAGGCCTTCAAAGTAATTTTTCATCCATGTGTTTACTGTTGTCAAACAACAGGTGCTTTACTACCAGGGACCCTACACGTTCATTGATGGAGGATTGCATTCACAGAGAGGAGGCTTGATGTTTATCATGAAAGTTATAGGCCCTCTTGCAATCACGATAGTCTGAGTTTTTAATGTAGAGCATTCACAAGCCTTACTCTGCATTCGTAATGGTCTACATTGGTCAAGGGGATGCATTCGCGATCGGTTTCTACATTCAAAGTGAACCCCTGGTGCACATGGGATGTTCTAAAATAGTTTATATATAATTTGGGTCATAAAAACTCATGCAAAACCTCTAAAACTCTCATTCTGGGGAATTCAAAGAGGAAATTAAAGATAATCATTAGGTCAGTTTCCCAATGGTTTTTTCATCCATTTATCATCACTTTGGTATGATTTTACATAGAAAATTCATGGTTTCGAGGCCTAAATTGTTAGGTAAAATGAATACCTCGACTTTGATAAAAAATGTAATTTTAAAAATTAAATAGATTGATTTTTTAATGAAACATAATATTTACCATCCGTTGGTATTGAGTGATATTAGTTACGTATTTTGGCTCCTCAGGCCCGTGGTATTTTTTACATAAACCTTAATTATTTGGATGTGGGTGTTGATTAGTGGTTATTTATTGTATGGGTTACTAGATTCCTTTTGATTGGAGGCTATTCAGAAGGGAAAAGAACTTGAGTAGTTATATTCTCAAAAATAAAGGTTAGTTGAGATTTAATGGCTTTTTATAAATTACTAAGAGTTTCTTGCTAATTTCCCCACTTGCTTGCTAATTGTTTTATGAGTTGGGATTATATGGAGTCTTTGCAAAAATTTGTATTATCTATCATGTTGATTCTAAAAATGAACAAGTAGGGAAATTAAGCATACTTGATGATTTGTTGGACCATGATCGTACTTTAATTATAGTGTAAGTTTTTGGGTCAAACATGTTGTTGAAAATGTACACTTGAATAAGGTTTGAGGTATAATTATACATTTGTTGAAGAAAAGTTCACAATAAATAAAAGGTAATCTTAATTTCAAAAAATATTGATGCATGGGAGGTAAACTGAAATAAAGAGTCTATACTTGATAGAATTTTCTCAAGAGGGGTTTATGTATAGAACTAAAATATCATACTAAGATACTTTTTATGGTTGAATTATGATGATTAATCATTCATGAAATTTGATTACTAATTGAAATATACCTTAATGAGATTATCGAACTTGTTGATATTAACTTGGTTGGACATTGATCCTTTATTGATATTTTTACAAAGAAACAACAGAGGCTCCAATTAGGTATCTATAATATGATGATATGATTATATTTTGAAAAAGGCAGAGCATAGGACCTTACCGGATGCCTATGGTATGGAAATGACACAACTGAGGCCCTAACTAGGTGTTTATATATATATATATATATATATATATATATATATATATTTGAGAGGTATAGCCAAAGCCCTTACTGGATACCTAATTATATTGACTAATGTTTGTTGTATATTTATTAAATGTTGATATGTTGTTGTATATAACTATTTATAGGTTGTAGTATTGTTGTAGGAATGGTTGAGAGATTAGGTTTTTTTTCTTTCTATTTATAGTTAACCATCCAAGGACACTGCTGAGTACTGTTCTTATTATACTCTCTTTACTTGTACCACTGTTGTGCAGGTACGGAACCTTGGACTTTGCAATTTGACCTTTTCTCATTAGTCTAGGAAAACTTCAAGGATCTAGAGGTATCTTGTCCCTCTTTGATCAATTATCACAAATTTACTCCTTTTAGTTATTTTGTAGTGTCTATAATTTGTAAAGACTCTATACGAACATTCAGACTCCTTGTATTTATATTCCATAATGGCTTGTAAATGGTGACACCTGTTCTTAGGTGAAAATTAATATATATGTTATCATATTGACTTCTGCATTTTGATATTTATTTGGTTAACTTCCAATTTTATATGTTTTATTACTATTCGGCTGACCTATCAAGTTGGGGAGGTAGGTTCCATCACATTCTATTTTTAGGACATGATAAATTGGTATTAGAGCCTTAGGTTCTTAGGTCCCACTGTTCATAAGCCAAGTTTAGTACAGTCTTACGAACCTGTGTGGAGAAGTCCGTACTTATCCTCGAGAGGCTACAAAACTTTAGGAAACATCCTTTCATTATTTTATTTCTATATAGAGTGGTTGATTCACATATAATAAGTCCTTACATATTTTATTCAACAAAAAGTATGGACTAGAGATGTTATTGATAAGGGTGATAAGGATCTGCCTGTGCCAGTTACCCAGGCTAGGAGAATAGTGAGAGGCCTTGGTGGAGCCTAATAGAGCCTGAGGGGGGGGGGGGTTATAGGGGAATCCCTAGATAGGGGTAGAGATAGAGAGACTTCACTTGAGCAAATTGTAGATAGATTCGAGGATAGAGCTCAAGACTATGTTGTAGCCCTACTTCTGTAAGATACTTGTTAAGGCTGCTTGGGGTACTTGAGAGTTTAGCTTAGGGTAGTACGCCACAAGGTTCTCATACCAAGGTAGGGGCGAAGACCATAGAGAAGAGAGCCGTTCTAGTTATGCATGAGCTAGTGGGGTAGCCACAAGTAGTTCCAGGACATGTGGGCTAGATACCTGTGATTCACATTCTAGTGGGCCAGCCAACTATAGTTGTGGGTTAGGTGGGATATCCATCTATTGTGGATAGGGTATATGAGCTTTAGATTTTTGGTGTTAGAGATGCAGGTATAATCTTTGATGAGATATTTGATGATCAGCAACGAAGGTATGAGAGGTTCTATAAGATAGACCTACCTCAGTTTCATGGTGGGTAGGGCGAGGATCCATTTGAATTTCTCACTACAAGACATAAGTTTTTCCATAGTGTAGAAATGTTACATTCACATGGTGTAGACTACATAGTTTTGCACCTTCGAGGGAAAGCCCAGTTGTTGTGGCAGTTCACTTTTACTCTAAACTAATTAGATCTCCTCCTATAAATTGGTAGATGTTTACTCAAACTTTTATTGATAAGTATGTGTCCCATATTATGAGGGATAGATTGCGAACATTTTTATTAATTGAGGTAGGAGGTCATGTCAGTTGATGGTTATGTGTGTTGCTTTTATTATCTTTCTAGGCATGCTTTGGATATGTTACTTGATGAGCAGGAGAATATAGCTTGGTTCATGAGAGATTGAACCTGTATCTTCAGCCTTTGGTATTCATAGATTTACAACTACAAGGGGCTACTTTGCATAGTGTAATTGAGGTGGCGAGAGTAATTGAGATGCTATGTAGAGGTCAAACTAGTGATAGTAGGGGCAAGAAGCCCCATTCTTATGGTCAGTTTTCTGGTTCCTCACCTGGAGGTAGTTTTTCCCTTTATCATGATGGTCTGTTTCACCACCAAGCACCATTCCGGCATCTATCAAACATCGGGTGCTATCCAGTAAGTTTAAAGTGCCTCCAGTCCAGGACCAAGTCATTTTCAATCTTACCAGAGGGGTTTAGGACATGGTGGCCATTGTAGATTTTAGAGTTCATATTAGCCATCAACTCTGGGTACTATTTTTACTTATGGTAAGCTTTGTCATAGGCAGAGGTTCTATCCCCAGTGCATACAGATTGAGTCTCAACAGGCTTCTTAGGCCTTGCATGCTCCTTCTAGAGCACTGACGCCTACTGGTAAAGTAGGGAGGTAGACATACAAGGAGAGGTGCTCAAAGTGGTAGAGATGCACATCAGACAGACAAGGGTCAGGGTCGTGCTCCCGTTCATCCAATAGGTGGGTGCACTCAGTACTATGTTTTTTCTAGGAGACTAGACGATGAATCTTCTGATGCTATGATTATAAGTATCATCCTAATTTTCTTTAGGTCTGCATCAATGCTATTTGATCCAAGATCTAAATATTCCAATGTATCTACATATTTTACTACAAGTTTTGATATGTTATCTTATTCATTGCTCACCCCAAATCTCGTGTCTACTCTCGTAGTGAGTCTTTAGTGGTGTATATGGGGTTTTGAAATGTTATATTATGCATTGCTCACCCCTAGTCACGTGTCTTCTATTGTGGGTAAGTGTTTAGTGGTGGATAGGTTGTATCAATATCATTTTGTAATCTTATTGGGTTTAGATACTTTGTTAGACATGATCTTACATGGCATGGTATACTTTTACATAATTTTGGGTATGGATTGGTTTTCTCCCTACCGTGTTATTTTAGATTGCCATGCCAAGACAGTTACATTATCTATGTTGGGTATTCTGGGGGTAGAGCCTTATAGTGTTATCTCTTTTCTTTAGGATTAGAGGTTCATTGGGAAGGGTTGTATGTATTATTTGGCCTTTCTGTAAATGTTAGTATTGATCCCGCATCCTTAGAGTCAGTTCTTGTAGTTAAAGAGTTTGTTGATGTATTTCTGACGGACCTTGCTGGTGTCTATTCTGATAGGGATATTAATTTTGGTATTGATTTGGAGTTGGGAGCTAAGCCTATTTGTATTCCTCCTTACAGTATGGCTCATGATGAGTTGAGGGAGTTGAAGAGCAGCTACAGGACTTTCTTAGAAAGGGTTTTATCCATCCTAGTGTATCACCTTAGGGTGCACCAATATTGTTTGTGAAGAAGAAGGATGGCTCTATTCGTATTTGTATTGACTATAGACAGTAGAACAAAGTGAGTATGAAGAAAAGTATCCTTTACCTCGCATTGATGATTTTCTTGACCATCTATGGGAGCTACTATCTTCTCTCAGATTTACTTTAGATCTGGGTATAATTTGTGGAGGATTAGACCTTGGACTATTTGAATGACATCGTTTCATTCTAGATATGTGCATTATGAGTTTTAGTAATGTTTTTGGGGCTGACTAATTCCACATCTGCATTTATGGAGTTGATGAACGAAGTATCCATCCCTATTTAGATTTATGTTTGATTGTGTTCATTAATGACATCTTGGTTTATTCCAAGACTATGGTCGACTATTTTCAACATTTGAGGATTGTACTTTTGAGGTTGATAGATGAGAAGATATATGCTAAGTTCTCGAAGACTAAGTTTTTTTTAGTTTAGTGGCATTCTTGGGACACGTGGTGTCCAATGAGGGTGTTATTGTAGATCTGACCTAGGTTAGGGAGGTGCGTGACTGGGTGAGGTGACCTGACCAACTTAGTTTTGGAGCTGTGTTAATTATGTTGGTGTACTATAGGAGGTTCGTCTAGGGATTTTTTCTATTGCCTGTAAATTGACTAGACTGACTCAAAAAATATGCCTTTTCATTGGTCTGATGAATGCAAGGATAGATTTTAAAATATAAAATTATTAATATGACCTCTTATTCTTACTTTTCCTATGAATCGTAAAGCTTTCACAATTTATTGTGACGTTTTGAGGGATGTATTGGTTGGAGAATTGATGCGGGAGGGTTAGGTAGCATCTTATTCTTTGAGGCAGTTAAAGGTGCACGAGAAAAAAACTATCCTACTCATGACATAGAGTTTGAAGCAATAGTATTTGTATTCAAGTTGTAGAGACAGTACTTGTATGGACTTAATTGTGAGGTGTTCACCAACCATAGGATCATTCAGTACATTTTTAGCTAGAAGGACGTTAACTTGAAGGAACAACATTGGTTGGAGTTTATTAAGGATTACAACATCACTATTTTGTATCCCCGAGAAAGGCCAACGTGGCAGAGGGTGCCCTTAGTCAAAAATAATTTAGAATGGGTAGTTTAGCTTTTATTTCGGATTAGGAGCGACCTTTGGCTAGATAAATTCAGATTCTAGCAAATAACTTTGTTAGATTGAAGATTGTAGATCATGGTACTGTGTTTCAAGTGCAGAGGACCCATTATTCATGATAAGTTACTACATGTGAGTCCAAGGCAGACAACTTGGATTCTGAGGATAGTCTAAGGATTGGGGTCGTATTTACATCTCTAAGTCTAGTGATTTAGTGAGATTGATCATAAAGGAGGCCCATAGTTCTAGATATTCTAGTCATCCAGGGGCTATAAGGATGTCTTACGACCTAAGCCAAAACTATTTGTGATGTGGTATGAAGAAAGACATTGCAGACTTAAATACTAGGTGCCTACACTATAAGCAGGTGAAGTTTGAGCACCAGAGGCCATGAGGTATGTGATAAAGGATGCTTATTCCCAAGTGGAAGTGGGAACGTATAGACATGGATTTCGTTATTGGGGTTACTACTACTCGTAGTGGTTATGACTCCATTTAGGTGGTTGTTGATCATTTGACCAAGTCATCTCACTTTATTACGGTGAAGGTGAGATACAATTCTCAAGAGCTGGCAAAGATTTCCATTAGTCAGATAGTATAGTTGCATGGTAACTCTATCTCTATTATGTCAAATCGGGTACACAGTTTACTTTCAACTTTTGAAGTACTATATAGAGTGAGATGTGTAGTCAGCTTGATATAAGCACTACCTTCCGCCCTTAGCATCATGGCAAGCATGAGCCTATCATTCAGGTGATTGAGGATATACTGAGAGCTTATGTTATTGTCTTTAGTGGTTATTAGGAACAATTCTTACCTCTCGTGGAGTTTTCCTATATTAACAGTTACCATACAAGCATTAAGATGATGTCTTTTGAGGCATTGTATGGTAGGACGTGTAGATGGCTGATTGATTGGTAGCAATAAAATGACACCTTTTGAGGCATTGTATGGTAGGATGTGTAGATATCTGATTGATTGGTTTGGGACTTATGAGGAGAGACCTTGGAGTACAGATTTATTGCAAGATTCCATGGATATAGGTAGATTGACTTAGACTTGATTATTTTCTTCCTAAAGTAGGAAGAAGCGTTATGTTGATAAGAGAGTTAGGCCCTTGGATTACATGTAGCGTGATAGAGTATTGTTAAAGGTTTCACACAAGAAGGGTGTTATTAGATTTGGGTTGAAAGGTAAGCTAACCTTGTTTCATTGTCCCTTCTAGATTCTAGAGAATAAGGGAGATGTGGCGTGTAAGTTAGTCTGCCACCTAGGTTGTTCGTGATGTATTTTGTATTTCATGTTTCTATGCTTTGGAGGTATGTGCTTGATAAGTATAACATATTTAGTAGATGCTTTGAGTTTGAGCCCAGACTTACCATCTGACGAAGAGCCAGTTGCTATACTTAATAGACATGTCCGGAGACTTTGGACCAAAGAGATACCTATTATAAAGGAAAAATATAGACATTGACTAATCGATACGGATACTTAGGAGACCTAAGTATGATATCCATAGTCAGTACCCCCAACTGATTGACCATTCAGTCACTTCTTCTTTTTTATGTTTTGAGGATGAGCATAGTTTCAGGGTTTTATAATTACCATAAAGGTCATTTTTACTTTTTTTTGAGTATTTGACTACTTTTCCCTCCCCTTAGTCTCATTGTATATAATTAAGTGTGTTTTCATGGTTGGTTTGGGTTTTGATTAAGGTAAAAGTTTGAGAAATTTGAGGTTTAGGAGATTTAATTTCAAATGTGGAACTATTGGGTTTTAATAGAGTTTGGGACCTCATATCAAAAATTCGTCAATTCCATTAGCTCTCAATTGTCGATTTTGGCCTAGTTACACTCTTGTTTACTATTTTAGTCCATCCATGGTGAGTTTGGGTTTTTAAAAGGGATAAATTTGAAGTTTTACGTGAATTAGTTGATTTTGGTCAACACTTAGTCTTAGAGTCCTTGAATTGAAATTCCAATGGTTCCATTGGATTTATTAGGGAAAAGTGGCCTAGAATGAGGTCTTTTATATTTTCCATGAGCATCACGGGTATTATACTTATTTTGGAATTTTTAGTAAATATGGCTTGTATGCGTGATTTAATGGTTTTGTTGAGTCTAAAACATCGAAAATACTATGTTTGCATAAATAGTTTGTTTTTATGGGATTTTGATTGAGTCTCGAGGGGCCTTTGAAGTCATTTTTCCTTTTTTCTTTACTGCTATTAGAAAAATTATGATCTGCTACCACGGACCCTCCCCGTTCGCAGAGGGAGGACCGCTTTACCATAGGGGAGGCTTGATGTTCATCACAATAGTGATGGGCTTTCGCAAGATCATGATTATATAAGTTTGTAATGAATCACGTTTGAGTGTCTCCTCCTCATTCTTGATGATCTACATTGGTCAAAGGTCTGCATTCGCGATTGGATTTCCTTATTAGCAATGAACCACTAGTGCACCTAGGACGTGTTTTAAAATAGTTTGGGAATAATTTTGCTCATAAAAACTCATTAAAAATCTCTAAAACCCTTATTTTTGGAAAAATTGAAAGAGGAAATTGAAGATAACCATTTGGTAAGTTTCCCATTAACTTTTTCATCAATTTATGAACACTTTGGCATGCTTTTACATAGATAATTCATGGTTTTGAGGTCAAAATCAATGGGTAAAATGAAGAACTTGAATTTGATAAAAACTAGTAATATTAACCACAAAATGGAATGAATTTTCAATGAAACTTAATATTTAGCACACTTTGGTATTGGGTGACATTATTTTAGGATCAAAATTTTATCTTAGCTCCATGGGCCTGTGGTCGGTTTTTACATA
Source organism: Withania somnifera (assembly GCA_039654485.1). Classification (NCBI taxonomy): domain Eukaryota; kingdom Viridiplantae; phylum Streptophyta; class Magnoliopsida; order Solanales; family Solanaceae; genus Withania; species Withania somnifera. Next base: position 12,203 of record JBDJHY010917677.1, read on the forward strand.
AACCTTAATTATTTTGTTATGGGTGTTGATTAATGGTTATTTCTAGTATTTCTTGTATGGGTGAATATATTTCAGTTGATTGGAGGACGTTATGAAGGGAAAGGCACTTGAGTAGCTATATTCTTCAAAATGAAGGCAAGTTGAGATTTAATGGATTCCTATAAATTTCTAACAACTGCTTTCTAATTGTCCCACTTGCTTCATAATTGTTTTGTTACCTGGGATTATATGGATGCATTGGGAAAATTGGTACTATCTACATGTTGATTCTAAAAATGAATAACTAGGGAAAATGAGAATACTTGATGATTTATTTGACCATGATCATATTTGAATTCTAATGTAAGTTGTTAGTTCGAAAAATTTTGTTGGAAATGAACAATTGAATAAGGTGTAAGGTCTAATTATACACTTGTTGGTGAAAAGGTTCATGATAAATAAAAAATAATCTTAATATTGAAAAACATTGCTTCCTGGGAAGCTAAATTGAAATGAAGATGATATTCTTGATAAAAAAAAATTCAAGAGGGCTTTATGTATTGCATTGAAATAACATCTTGTGATACTTCCTATGGTCAAATTTTGATGATTATTCATTGATGAAACTTGATTATAAATCTTGAACTATGCCTTGATAATATCATCAAACTTGTTGATATTGATTTGGTTAGCCATAGGGCCTTGATTGAGATTTTGATAAAGTGACAATCGAGGCTCTGACCGGGTGTCTATAATGCGATTATATGATTATATTATGAACAAGGCATAGTTGACGCTCTAACCGAGTTCCTATGTTATTGAAAAGACACAGTCAAAGCTCTGACCGGATGTCTATATATGTATATTTGAGAGGTATAACTGAGGTCAAGATACCTGATTATGATGATTGATGTTGAATATTATTGAGGAATTGAGAAATACCCTCTATGATGAGTTGTTTTGGTCTTGAGGTCCCTATTGATGATTGAGGTTATTGCCAGATTGGACTTTCATGATACTTTATTCCTATTATATGACTTGTTGAGTTGACTATTTGTTGTATTTGTATAAACTATTTTGGGGCTTCTATACATAATTATTTGCATGTTGTAGTATTATTAGAGGAATAGTTAGGAGATTAGGGGGGCTTATGTTTTTCTTATAGTTAGCCAACCGAGGATGTTGCTGAGTACTATTATTCTAGTACTCACTCTTGTTTTTTGCATTGTAGTGCAGGTACCGAGCCTCGGACATAGTGGTTTGCACTCTCTCTTCAGTCCAGGAAAATTATGAGGCTCTAGAGGTAGTTGGTCGCTCTTTCATCAATTGCCGCAGATTTCCTCGTTCTAGTATATTATAGTGTCTTTAATTTGTAAATACTCTATAGGGATATTTGAACTTCTTGTATTTATATTCAATAGTGGCTTGTGAATGGTGATACATGTTCTTGGGTTAGACATATACATATCTATTTTATCGTATTAACTTCTGCATTTAGATGTCTATTTGGTTTAACTTTTGCTTTTACCTATTTTAGTGTTATTCGAATGATCTATCAGGATAAAGGAGGTAGGTGACGACACGTTCAGTTTTCAAGACGTGACATTTAAGGTCATAAACATCTCATAACATAGAGTTGAGTTCAAAGTCTTTCTTATCATCTTAGTTTTGATGTCATTCCATGCATGGGTCAACTTTAAATGACCATATATTTTAATCTATGAAGAGTTAATTAACCTAGGATGGGCAACGGACTGGGTCATCCCGGTACCAGCCCGATCTGGCCTTGTCCGGTACAAAACAGGATAGTTTCTACCGGTATCAGGACGAGACGGGATTCTATTTTTGTCCCCGTCCAAAACAATTTTTTTAAAAAAAATTTAAATAAACTAGCCACTTTAAAAAATAATAGACGTTAGCAACGGCTATTATCGCCACTTTAGCATCATTCCCCCTAGCCCCCACCCCTCAACCTAATTTTTTTTCCTATAAATACTATATTTTTTCATTCATTTTTAATCAAAAATCTCTCAATTCTCTCTACTCTCTCACTATTTTTCAATCTTCTATTCTATTAATTCTCCTATATTAATTTATTAATTACCAAAATCTCTCATTGACAATTATTTTTTATTAATATTTTTAATTTGAAGGCTCGAGCAAAACTTGGTGGAATTTGGAGGAGCAATCTTCTTCAACTTTCATCATCAAATATTAAGTTTTAATTATTTACATCTATTTTTACGCAAATTTTTGGTACATTCGTTCCACTCTCTACTCTTATTATTTTATTTTTGCAGTTATTAATTTATCATTTATTTTGTTATATTTACTAATTTAATTGTAATTTTATTATATTGTGGATTATTCTAAAAAAAGTTTTGGAAAGAAGGAAATTAGTTTTTAAAAATATTAAGAGGATGTTAGGTTTTATTTCATCTTTGCAATCTAAAGTTTCTTCACATAGATATAATATTGATGTAGATTAAACTAATTTAGCCACTCTACAAAATGTATCCATAGAAACTAATATTGATACTCTTCTAATTAATACCAAAACTT
>JBDJHY010918005.1:0-14742 GCA_039654485.1 Withania somnifera
GTCCCAGCAAGTCATAAATGACTTGGAGAAACTACTGAAATACTCTAGGATGCAAGATAACGCGTATTCATAAAAAAATGACCTTAAGGGTCATCACAAGTATTAGCCTTTCCTCGAACACCAATTTGATTACAATACTGTAATTTCTTATAATTCCACTTCCAACGGCTAGGCTATGGCAATAGTGATTATCATCCTTGCTGGAATCTTTGCTAGATTCCATAGTATTATTTCTCCTTTCTTGGAATATGTCCTTCCAGGATCAGTTCCTTCTCCTTTAAAAACAAGAATATTTTGTCAAACAGATGTCTACTGAAGACATCCTTAAGATATGTAATTTCAGATCTAGAGAGAATTTGAATTTATCCGTATCATATTCAGAAGGGAGAGTGGCTAAAAAGTCATTATAGCCATCCATTCTCTTTGAGTTTTTTGCACCTTAATGTCAGTATCGAATGGAAAATGCATATTCAATTCCTCATAAGTATTCTTAAAATCTATGAAAAAATTAGTGAGAGATTTATCCCCTTCTCAGCACGATAAATATTCTTGCACATTTCATAAATACGAGACATATCCCCTTTACAAGAGTAAAAACTCTAGATAGGCTATTAGTTCTTTAACAAATTCAGAATGGGCAATCAAACTAACAACTTCACTATCAATAGAGTTCCTAAACAACAAGAATAACTGTGCATCATCTCTCATTCATTCATTTTTGTTTTCATCGGTAGGAGGTTCTTGGACTAAATGCTCATCCTTTTCAACACTACACAAATATACCTGAATAGTCTTACTCCATTCCAAATAATTAGAACCAGTCAATTTATGTTCATTGATTTGAGACATGACTGGAATAATTCAGTCACAACATTTTTTGTTTTAAATATTTTCACCAAATATATAACAGAACAAAAACAAATATACAACATGACAAATAGATCAACAATGTCCAAAAAAAAGTTTCACAGCTAGAGAATAGAGCTCTAACCCTGAAATAAATCTGAGTAGTTTTTTTTCAAAACTAGAACACTAAAGAACAAAAGAAATCAAATAAAGAATGGAACAAACTCACCAGAAACCTGAGAATAGTCTCTAAACAGAGTTCAAATATCAAACGACCAGCAGGATTATGCTGGAATTGGAGTAATATACCCTGAAATCCTTAGTTGCCAGGAGACACAAACAGGTCCCACTTTTATGGGTGACTGAAATACCAAAGTCCTTTTCTTAATAGGGATAAAAGGTTCAAACATTGTAAAATTGTAAGTCCATGGCACTGATACCATGTAACAAAAGGTAAGAGAATTCATAATAGTTTATTCCATGAATCAACAAGTATAAATACAGATACACAGATTGCTAACTTTAGAAAGAATAAATAAGAAATCCTAAAGATTCTCAACCCTTACTATTATGCTGCCAATCCCTACAAATATGCTATCAATCCCTTCAACTATGTTATATATGTATACGACAGGAAACATATCAATATTCATTCTTTAACAAAAAGAAAGAAAAACATGGAGATGAAATTCCGTTTCATCTATGAAATAGGACAGCAGGTATTTTGTCTTGATTTCAAAATGTCTATAAATAGGAATTAGATGGTTTTCTTGAGTAGCTTTTAGTTATTTTTAATTCTTCGGAGCAACCATAGATCATCTTTGCAAGGATTGAGGGTCTTAACCATAGAGTTTGTATTTTCCTCCATATTTAATCTTTAACTATATTTATTATTATATTTCATCTTTTATTTTTCATTTCTAAGTTTAGTAGCTAAGATCATTAGCTGGGGTTGTAGACTCCTATGGAATTTCTGTGGTTGAATACTAGTCATATTGTTTATTATTACTTAGGTTGTGATTATCTACTTGTTTACACGCTTATTTATGAATTTGGTGGTTGCAAACACTAGATTAAGTCCTAAACACTAATTTCTTTTTTGGAAGAGTAGATATTGGTGAACAGGGATATTTCTACTTAGGTCTATCTTAATTCTTTTTCTCGAGACTTGAAGAACTTTTGGGAATTAGCTTACTAGAATTTGAAAAATAGAGTAAGCATTTATCAATTGGACCATTTTCACTAATTCTATGTATTGGAGCAAGATACTTGTATTTATGAACTAGTGTTTCCATATTAAAGCTACAACCCCGCCTCTCTCTTTATTGAAAAAATAAATCATTTTCCTTTTATTTCAATGTTCGACAAAATTCCTAGCTTGGAAAAATAGTTTAGTTCTAGAAGTAATTGTTCAATCAATATTTTTTTTTGAAGATAAACTTAGAAAATTGACAAATTTTCACTCTTTCACACCTTAAGGCACATGTACTCCTCGTGAGATCTACCCTGACTTTTTTGAATTTATTATTGCTACGACCATACTATATTTCATTTTGAGTGTAGGATTGGACGTTATCAATCATGGGCTTACAAGGTGTTGATGGTACAAAGAAAAACTCCCATAATTATCAATATTATGATCTACAGTCTTCAAAACTATTACAGTGCTTGCTTTTAGTTACTTAGTGTACATAACTCACTAGCTTACTTAGACATGATTATTATACAACTTAGTGCATATTGAGTTTTTTCAAGTTTTACTTTGAAACTGTTAATTATTATACTTCAATGTTTCAAATTTTCTTAGTATGATTCATACACTTGTTAAGTTTTCAAGTGGTGTGAATGAGGAATGAATAAACGTTTTTATGAAAAGACACCAAGTGAAAGAATGAAATATAAATAAGTACCTTTTCAATTTGAATGGTTGTGATCTTTCCGATGAGTTTTGACTTTTCCTATAGGTTGTGCCTTTTTCTATAAGTTGTGTCTTTTTCAAAAAGGCACAATAATCAAGTACCTTTTTGTTGTCAATAAATTCATAGGACCAACCTCAATTTTTGACAATCATAAAATTTCTAAACTTTGCATATTTTCTTACAAAATAAAGATAGAGTCATATGTGAGTTTTTGCCATCTGTTGAATTCGATAAAGTTGTTGGCATTTGAGGTACCGCTACACTATCGATAGGTAAATATGTTTTGTATTAGGAGGAAGTAATCCAACAACCTCGGGTACAGTAAGATGATTAAGTTACTTAACTACATATAGTGAATTTTGTGGACTCAAATAATTTAATTAAAGTTTTACTTTTCTGTTTTCTACTTTTATTCTATTTTTTATGGATTACTATTTTGAGCACAGGATTCCAACAATGTTTAGACATTTTTTCAATTATTTTTTGTGATCTACAATGGAGAAAAATTGAAAAAGATAATGGAAGAAACAGAGTGAGTTTTCTTTACAACATGCACCAGTACTTTAACTATGGATTTGGTGGTGGTTATTTTCAATAATTTGTAGTTGTTGCTACGAAAGGTCAGAGGCATTGACTATGATTCAAAGTTCCATGGCAATAGAATTGAGAATGTGGAAAAGTTGCATGATGAGCCCAAGACATTGGAATTTTGATTCTTTTTAAATAAATACACCAGCGACATAACTTGTGGGCCAGGTGATATAAAAATAAACCGTCAACAAATTTTGCATGGATACTAAGATCATTGTCGATGTTCACTATTGGGAATAGGAATTTCTTTTAACAAAATTAAAGAGATAATATTGATTGTGTTCGATTTTTTTAGCTCACAAGGAACTAGTATATTTTCTTTGAAATGTGCATCCGATGGAATTCATGTTACTTGCTTTGCATATTAAATTTTATTATGAGCCAGGCTAATCTATTGGATCAAAAATGGTTCTTGGAAACTAAGTGGCATCCATAGTATAGTGGCCATGAAGAGCCAATTTCAAATGTGTCAAATGGCACAATTTTTTGAATTTAACTTGTTGTTGATTATTAAATTTGGATATTGCATTTGTTACCAACATTTGGAAATTCAAATTGCTATGCAACTAATTGACAAGAACAAATACATGACCCTCGAGGCCATTTTTGTGTTCTTGTGATTCTTTCATACTTAGAACATTCCTGTAACTTCCTCCAAGTCGCTCTTGACTTGCTGGGATTAATAAGTTGGGTCCTTGACAGTTTTATAGTTTAATTCCCTCTTAATTATGGATTCTTTAGGGTGTACTCGTCTTATATGAGCCCGATTGCCTTTTGATTGCTTCCGTTGTGTCTGAGATATTAGTTACACAAAAATTTCGCATAAGGATTGTAGAAGTTGGACTATGTGTCCATTCCATATACCTATGTTAGAGATTTTTGAAAATTCTAGCACTAGTTCTTAGCACCATGGCGCTAGAGGGGCGCGACTGTGCCAAGACCAATTTTTCTTCATTTAGTGCGATTAGGCTAAGGAGACGCAATTGTGTTGCAGCCAAGAAAACTTTTTTTAGTAAAATCACGCTGGGAGGGTGTGACCGAGCCATTGAATGGAAGCTTATATGAAGCTGTTACGTGATCTTTTCCTCATTTTCCTTTTGTTCCTACCAAAAAACTTCCCTTTTAGAGCTAAAATTTGATCAAATGGAAGTGTTATATTACATTTTTAATTAATAGAAACTCATTATGATGATTCTACCATCAATTCTATGAGGTAATTCTTGGTTTCTTTATTATATGAGCTCCCTGGGCTTATATCTTCCATTTCTACCATTAGATTGAGCCCTATTTCATAATTTATGATGCATGTGTTGTGTTCTGTATTTTGGTATAAATGTCTCCTTTTTCTGAGATGTTAGGTTTTATAGACTTGTTTTAGTTTGGATTTTGACCCCGCTATTTATATAGCAATGTGGGTCTTATTTTTCTCGTATTGACACCTAGGTTAAATTTTTTATATCCTCATGTGGTTTTAGCTTTGTACATAATTTTTGAATATTTGGGCATTCTTCTTAAGGTCATCATTGAATTTAGGTAGGCTACAGTAATTAGTATGGTGTATGTACAGTGAAATTCCCGGTTAGGGCTGGGATTACTATTTAGACCTCCATATGGTTATTCTTCTGACCTATGGCCTATTGAATTGGCATATAGCATAACTACATACCCTAATGTTGTCTTTCCCTACCCGTGTGTTTAACACCGAATTTGGAACATAGTGTGGCTGGGGAGGAATAACACCTTTGATGTATTTTGTTATACGCTAACTCTGAACCATAATGAGGTTGGGGAGGGGATTATACTAGTGATTAGAACTTAGTAGCTATCCCCTAATCTAAGTTGGTGTCCCTTTAGAGCCGATCTAGGTAGGCTAATTATTCTATGCTTTACTTGAGATGTTGTGTATGATTAGGGAGCATGTGGACACTTGTCCATAGATAGTCGTATATGGCTTGGTGGATGGTTAGAAGCATCATGTGATGACATTGTACCTAACTAGATACGGCTTTGTGGGGAAGTTAGCAGTCTTGTTTGTTGATATCATGCCCTAGTTCAGTACGAGCCTGGGAGTGCGTTATATTGGACTGAGCTACAATAGCTATGTGTCTTTCCCTATGTGGTTGTGTATTTGTCCCTTAACGAGCGCTCGCTATGCAGTTATGAAATCGTTGGTATGATTACTCATGGCTCAGGACTGTAGTTGGGCTAGGAGATGATATACCTTGTGACTAGGGCTTGGAAAACATCTTATTGATTCCATTACATGCTTAGATAAGTTTAGCCTATTGATTAGTTCTCTGTAGCGAACATACATTAAGCATTTCAAAAGTTAACTTGAATTTGACAAAGTAATAATTTGAAACTAATTTAATTTTTACTTATATCTTCCATGACTGCGTTCAAGAGAAGTATGGAGCTATTTTCTCATACCAGAACCCAAATGAAGTTATGACCATCTATCCAAGAAAAAAGAACGAACGGATCTTGAGGTTATTTTCTCACTATTACCAAAATTTCTGGATATTGCCATATGGTGATATTTGGGTCTTACTGAGATATGGATTTTGCCTACATGGATGGACTTTAGTTTCCACTAAGCTATGATATACGAGTTGATCCTGAATATTTTCCTTTTGACCTGGATTACTATAGCACTGATTGGTTTTTACGAGGATTTTGTACATGGAATTGGATCCCTCCATGGACCCTCTGACCTGGGTCTATATTCCTTGGGTATGCTGTATGGCAGGGGGAGGGGTATACTAGGGTAACTTTGGTAAGTATACGGGGTAGATTCCTTGGGACTGCTCCTGACTAAGTCATGTATCGGGGAGGGTGCGTACGGGTACTATTTACTTTTCATCAGCCCATGCATTGCATCCTTACGCATTCATTTGTACCCTTAGGGGACTTACCAAGGGAGTACCTATTGGCTTATTTGGTTTCCTGATTGTACCTATGGGTAGAATGGGGTACCGGCCAGGTGTGTTTGCTATTAGATTTTTTTTTTGTTCCTTTCTATCTCTGGTAGGTATGATTTATGCACTTATTGTAATTGCTTTTAGCTTAGCTTCTTGATGGTTTGGTATTAACTTGTTGTTCCTTCCTTATTAGGGCTATGTTGGAGCTCCAGGTACGTGTCACATTTGTTCATGATCTACTCGTGGGCCGAGCCTATGTGTTATACCCTAGTAGTATCTTTCTTTCATACCTGTTAGCTGATACTACATACACTGGCAGCGGACCTCCCTCACTTTTACTAGAAATTACTACAGTTACCTCTGTCTGTTGTATATTTTGTGCGACTACCCTATTTTCTTTGGATCTCTCTTTACCTTACTTAAGCTTACTTTTGATTTGTCATCCTATGATGCCTATTAGGTACCCATTTTTTATGGTACTCATGCTACACTTATGCATCTTTTCCTGATGTTGGTTCTAGTACGAGTTATCAGGGAACACGCGATCGTGCAAACAATCTTGATGTTTTTCAGGAGATGGGATGAGTAGTTGGCGTTCATGCTAGCCAGTCTTCCTTCAGTCTATGTATTTAGATGATCTACAGCCAGGATACCAGGTTCCAGGCAGTCATGTTCGGTCAAGTATTTTATTATTCTATTTCTATTCCTTCTCTTAATCTACTTTCCCTTTTTTTTTGGGCACTTGGTATCGGCCCACTGCAACTTACTCTGGGCTGGGGTTAGACTGGTCTACAGTTGTAATATAGATGCCATAACAACTTGATTTTTTGGTCGTGACACACGTGCAAACAAACCATATATGTTATCTCACCGAATTCGATGTTAAGGACTCAATGGAATCATAATAATGCAAATCTGAGGCCTTCTTAGCCCGATACCCTCCATGGCTACTAAAAATGGAAAATTCAAACCTTCACCTAACCCAAAAAACACACTTGAAATTTAAATATTTCGAACCTTCACCTATCCCAAAAATTACCTCCTGAATTCAACAGGATCAACAGAATTTGAATATGACTGTTAGATGATGAAGTGTTAACCAAAGTCAAATTTTTTCCTTAAAACTCAACTTCGTCCTATTTATTGAGATAAAATCAACACCAAAAGTCCAAAACTAAAAATGAAGGTCCTGCAAAACTAATTTCGACATTCTGGAGTTCATTGAACTAATGTTCTAAAGCCAAGTGAGGTCTAAACCCACCTATTTCAATACAATAGCTCCCAAAAACTAAAAATTCCTCAAAGGTCCCAACTTTTATTACCAATATCAAATCTAAACCCATATAATTAATAAATAAGACTACAGGCAAATCTAAAAAAGGGTAAATGGTAATTTTATAAAATAAGCCAAAATGACCTTCAAGGTGATTACATCATCCACCATTAAAAACCATGTTTCTCCTCGAGCATAAAGAGATAGATGATACCTAAAGGCTCAAAAAGTTGTGGATATTGGGCACACATGTCAAACTCAATCTCCCACAAAGCCTCAAAAACTAGGCAATGATTCCACTAAACTTTCCCTGAAGCAATTTCATTAGTTCTCAACTTTCTAACCTGCTTGACCAAAATAGCTACGGCTCCTCCTCATAGGTCAAGTATATATCCAACGTCACAGACTCATAATGAATAAACATGAGAATCATCCAGAACATATATTTGAAGCATATACACATGGAAGGTAGGATGCACCACCGACAAGGTAGAGGGAAAAGATAACATATAAGAAAACTCTCCAACCCGCTCAAGGATCTCAAACGGGACAATGAATCGAGATCTAATCTTACCCTTCTTCCCAAACCTTATCATACTCTTTATGGGTTATACGTTTAGCATAAATCGATCGCCTTCCATGAATTGTAAGGGTCGATCTTGATGATCTGCATAACTCTTATGCCTGCTTTGCATCAATAATCAGCCTAAAATAACTTGAAACTACTCCATCACATGATGAAGTAGATCTGTATCAAGGGCCCTCACCTCAAATACATCGAACCAACCAATTGGAAATCTACACTTACTACCATATGATGCCTTAAAGGGCGTCATCTGAATACTGGAGTTATAACTGTTGTTATAAGTAAATTCTGCTAAGGCTAAATTCTTATCCCAATAATCCCCAAAATCAATCACATAGGCATGAAGCCTATCCTCAAAAACTTGGATATTCTCTTGAAAAGACAATTTGTATAAGGCCAAATGGACATACTCATATTAAGTTTAGCTCCCAAACCGTTCTGTAATGCCCTACAGAAATACAAAGTAAATAATGATCCATACTTAGATGTGAGAGATATTGGAATACCATACAATCGGATAATCTGAATGACATAAATCTCTATTAACTTAGTTTCCATATAATACACCTTGATAGAAATGAGATGGGTGGATTTAGTCATTCGATCCACAATAACAAAAATAGAATTATATCCACCTTTCATCCTAGAAAGTCTACAAAATCCATGGTAATCCGCTCCCACGTCAACGAAGGATTGGGCATCCTTTGTGATACTCCATCCGGCCTCTGGTGCTTAAATTTAACAATCTAATAGTTTTAAGCATCTAGACACAAACCCATATATATCCTTCTTCATGCCACACAACTAGTAGTGCTGGTTCAAATCATGTTACATCTTCACTTCTCCCGGATGAATCAAATACCTCGAAATATATGCATCTCATATAATCAAACTAGTCAAATCCCCAATCTTAGGCACATATATTCGGCCACCAATCCTCAACAAACCCTCCGGATCAATAAAAGCCTCTGTTTCCTCTCCCCTTAACACTTTATCTCTAATGATATGTAACATTTCATCCTTGGGTCATTTTTCCTTAATCTTCTCCATAAGTGAAGAACGAGACTAGATAAAATCAAGGATACCATCACTTTCTAAAACTAGCAAGTGATTGAAATTGTTCACTAGAATTTGAACCTCTAAGGCTAACTGTTGTATCTCCAACTCGAGTCGAAGAGAGACTACCCATACTAGCTGACTTTCTACTCAAAGCATCAACTACAACATTGGCCTTCCCCAGTGGAAAAGAATGGTCATATCATAATCCATTAGTAACTCAATCCACATTCGCTGCCTCAAGTTCATATCCCTCAAAGATATACTGAAGACTCCAGTGATTTGTGAACACCTCATAATAAACCCCATATAAATAATGACACCATAACTTCAATATAAATACCACAACTTCTAACTCAAGATCATGCATAGGGTAGTTCTTCTCATAAGTATTCGACTATCTGCAAGCATAAGCAATAACCTTACCCTTTTACATTAATACACACCAAAGCCAACTCGAGAAGCATCACAACAAACATTGAAAGGGTCACACTTTGTAGGCAAGGTCAATACAAGGGATGAAGTCAATAAGGCCTTAAGCCTCTGAAAACTTTCCTCGCACTTGCCCTACCACTGAAATAAAATATTATTTTTGGTCAACCTAATAAATAAATCCGATATAAGAAAACCCCTGAACAAATTTGTGGCAGTACCCTACCAAGCCAATAAAACTACAAATCAATGTAGGGGAAGTAGGCCTAGTCCAACCACGGATTACCTCAATCTTGGCTGGATTGACCATGATACCCTCCTAGGACACTATGTGTCTCAGATAATAAGAAAATCCTAAACTCACAGTTCGTGAATTTGGCATATAATGGATTCTCTCTTAAACACTGGAGAACTAACCTCATATGTTGAATATGGTCTGCTTCACTCCTCGAGTAGACCAAAATGTCATTAATGAAAAAAATAATGAAAGAGTCCAAATAAGGAAAAATACTTCATTCATCAACTCTATGAATGTCGTGGGGCTATTAGCCAACCCAGATGACATAACTAGAAACTCATAACACCTATAGTGGGAGGAAAACTTTTCTTAGGGACATTTGACACCCTAATCATTAGTTGATGATAACAACCTAAAATTAATATTTGAAAACAATAATTCACCCTACAACTGACCAAATAAATCGTCAATCCTAGGAAGTGGGTACTTGTTCTTGATAGAAACTATGTTAAGATTTTTGTAATTGATACACGTCCTCGTATACCCATCCTTCTTATATACGAACAACATAAGAGTACCCTATGGAGGTATACTAGGTCTAATAAGCCCTTTGTCAAGTAAGTCTTGAAGGTACACCTTCGATTCTTCTAACTAAGCCAGAGCCATACGGTACGAAAGGATATAATTGGTCTTAGTTCCCAAAACTATATCAATAGTAAATTTAATGTCCCTATCGGGGAGAATACCTAAAAAATTGATAGTAAAGACATTGGGAAACTCACAAACAACGGGTAGAGAATCCACTGGAATAGTATGATCACTGGTGCCTAGAATGAAAGACAAATAAGTGAGACAAATTGTATCAATCATACTCCGTGTATGAAGAAAATAAATCACCCTACTAGGATAATAATCCTTAGAACCTTTCCAATCAATCTTAGGAATACAAGGCATATACAAAGTTATTATCTTAGAATACCAATCGAAGAATGAATAGTGAGGAGAAACCTAATCCACACCCAAAATAAAGTCAAAGTCTAGAATGTCAAGAAGGATCAAGTGTACCCAAGTGTCATACCTTACTATAGAAATAACAAAAGATTGGTACACTCGATCCACCTTGAAGGAATCTCCTATGGTGTAGAAACATGGAGAAAAGCAGAAAGAGAATCCATCATCATATGAAATCTAGTAGAAAAATATTAGACACATGAATAAGTATAACCTGAGTCAAATAATATTGAAGTTAGTCGGTGGTACACTAGAATAATACATGTAATCACTACATCTGAGGCCCCATCTCCAATATACCAAGGAATATATAAAAATGACTTATGTCGCTACCTGAAGGAGTATATATAATACCGACACCAATAGGATCCTTAAACCTATCACCACCTCTACCAAGAATCTGACCACCCCTACCAGACTACCACATACATCGACCTCTCGCTGGAGACATGGATACTCTAGCTGGAAACTAAAAAGTAGTCTGGGGATTTCACTGTACTCTGTGTGGAAATTACCTCTGGAAATTACTGGGTCCCTACAGGTGAAATAGGACCCCAATCCATAGGTTTTTATGTGTGTCCGAATAAACTTGAGTAACCGCTATGATGTGTCTTCCTCTGTTGAGAGCCATGAGAAGTCTACCTCTGGATGAATGATACATGACTGATGCGCTCACACTCAGAAGCCTGCATTGTGTACTGAATCGATCTATGGTGATAAGAGGATCCACCCCTCCTTAATAAAATCCTACAATGAGGTTTGGAGCTTGAAGACTAACTAGAAGGATGGGCTATCTTGCCCCTACCGAACCTATACTCTCATGCTTAATCAACTTAGATTTCTTGGCCATACCAACTATATTAGCAAACTATGCTCCCCAATGAGCCAACCTAAACACTGCCATACGAATAGTATAAGTCAATCCTCATATAAAATAATCAATCCTCTTAGTGGGATCCACGAGAAGTGAGCCAACAAACCTAAACAAGGCATAAAACTGGGCCTTATACTCTGATACAATCATATAATCCTAAGATAAATCCTTAAATTAATGACGATTCTCCTCCCTCATACTTTAAGGAATATATATTTTATAGAACCCTGATAAAACTCATCCTAAGTAATAGGAGGTGATCCATCTTCCCTATCTAAAATTTTAGAATTCCACCATAAGTGAGATAGCCCACGTGACTAAATATATGTAATAAAAATCTATGTGAGTCCAGTAGTCTCACACTCTAAAGTAACCCCCAGCAAGTGGCTAAAAATTCCACGGACTTATCTACCCTGCTGCCTTAGAATGTAGAAGGGTCCATCTTTCTTAACCTCTTATAATGACGATACTATTATCTGACATGGATGCTCTGAGAAAAACTAGGCTCCAATGCTCGATATATACAAACCATCCTCTTTGCAAACCACGAGTGGTTGTACTACCTGAGCTTGAACCATCGGGACCTATGGCTACAGCTGCTTTGGGATTTGTTCCCTGAAACCATACTGAAATCCTCTAGGTGTACTGACTACTACCCCACCATGAGCCACAGTATCCAATACTCCTTCTTATACCTAAGCAATAGGTCCTAAAGTAATGGAGTATCAATAGTATATATAGGTGTTGGTCCTACAATATCGTGAATCTCTAGCTCTAAGGAGACTGTCCTATCCTAACCTCATGCCGGTGTAGCTCTATGACCTAAAGCTCAAGTCCATTTCTTACCCCTACCCCTAATTGGTGCATACTTAACTGGAGAAGGGTCAGTCTCTCCTACAGATACTAATGTATTCCTTGCCATCTACCATGAAACAATTCCCATGTAATTACATGAACGGACATAACACAAGTTAGAGTGAACAACAAAGGGAACACTTCCTAGAGATTTTGTAGCCTCTCAACAATAAGTACAGACCTCTTTGTACTGATCAGTGAGACTCTACTAAACCTTATCTTATACACATATGAGACCCTCAAATCACAAAGCCTCAAACTTGATCAGAGGGGAAATGATCACAGTTCTCCTGACTCTAAACCTATACAAGTGTAGAAAGAAAGGGAGTAAGTTCCAAATAAACAATAGGTACTCAGTAAGTATCCCTGTATCAGAACTAAAACAATACAACAAAGAACCCTAAAATACTCTGATCATCCCAACCAGAATCTTCCAGATTACTAGATACCTATTATATCATAGCGAGCAATTTATGATGAAACGTAAATGACAAGTTACACAACATAAAGATAATTAGGAATTTAAGCATCAAGTATGAACTCATAATAAATCAACAAAGTAAGGTTCTACCTCATTCAAATATCAATTCCATATAAAAATGTATCAACTAATCTTTACCTAACTACTCAATGATGTATTCATTCTTCCTATCAATTTTGAGAGCACTTGATTAATCTTATCAACTCGGGCTCTTCATAGCATCTCAATAATAGAACAAATGAAATTATTTAGTAATATACAAATGAGTAAAAGAGGATCTTCATGACATACATGCTAACAATATATGAAATTAACAAGTTACCATCCATATGTGTTCAATGCAATGCAATGCAATTGAATAAAATGCAAAGTCTTTCTCATACGCTCAGCAATAAGAGGAATCACACATTGGCCACATTGCTTCAATTTAAATATCAAGATCATGGTTATACCAAGAATAAAACATCATCCATATTACATTTTTAATAATATCAATATGATGGTAATACCAGGAATAACTTATTGACAACATTACCTTTTAAATTAAAAGAATGCCATGGTTATAACGGGAATAACCATCAGCCACATTACCATTTATATCATATCAATGTCAAAGTATTAGAAATAACAAATTTTCCACATTAACTTTTATACATATTCCTCTTTGTCTTCCCTTTTATTTATACCCTAATGCCATACCGAAAATCCCACCTTGCCACATGGACTTCTTAATCAATAAGCATGTGTATGAAAGTAATAAAATTCAAATACATATCAAGGTGAGATGATAGAATCAATTCATAATTAATGAAACTCAAGGGTTTCACGACAAGCAAGATCAAATATGAATCAATTAGAGTCATATAAGGCATACAATGCATCATAGGATAATTCAAACTCAGTAAGTCATCCATCCCCTCTCACGGGCAATAAATCAAATACAACATCACAATAAACCAACCAAGGCCTCTCATAGGCATACTCTTAAGTAAGGAACAATCAACACAAAATCTCATGGATACCACAAGGCCATATCAATTCTTACTTAATCAAAGAAAATAGAGTAGTCAATAATTTACCCACTTTTCCCAAGGTTTTAACCCCATATGATCGACTCTAGTATCTGTGTGAGAAAATAGCTACAAAACCGCATGGATACCCCCAAATAATCCCATTACTCCTTATTTAAATAAACAATGCATGCAACAAGGATCTAAAAAGCTTTTAGAAATGGTCAAACCTCCACTTGCCTAAAATAAGGAAACTCTGTCTAACCAAAGCCTTTCCTTTATGCTGGATTCTCATCTCTGTAATATCTAATCAAATATGAGTTATACATAACAAAGTATGAAGTTTGATACCTATATTAATATTATAGAATTCGGGCCCAAAATCGACCCCAAAAAGAAGAAATTGAGGTTCTAAGAAATTTCCAAAAAATTTATTCAAAAAACTAGTTTCCCATGAATTGAGGATCATAACTATGAAACTTCATCCTAATGAAGTAAGAATCGACCCTCAAAAGTATAAAATACAATATCAAGTTTTTCCCAAATCCCCAATTTGTTGTTATAACCCTTATGATCATTTAGGTGTTTTATTTTTTATATTTTGTTCTAGAGCTTTCCAGTTGTTTCCCTAAGTCATTGATAACCTGTT
>JBDJHY010918224.1:2484-14741 GCA_039654485.1 Withania somnifera
AAGAATGGTCCAAAATGTCCTTCAGCATAGCAACATGATATTGAACTCATAATCCTATGAGATCTTAACAACACATATATAAAAAATTCTACCTTCAAACTTATATATAGGGAGGGACAAAAACAGCCAACAAGATTACCTTAACTTCTTAAATTAAACTCCAATCTAGCACTCATTTCAAGAGCTTGAATTACCCTTCAAAGGTAACCAACAAAAGGGCATAAGTTTCTTTTAATAATTAAAAGATATGGGCCAGCCACCATGAAGGAAAATCATTCTATAAATTGCAGCTTAACTAATATAATCTCCTAACTTCTAGTGGAGGAATAAAGCTAAAACCATAAGTATCTTAACTTAGCTTGGCTTTTAAGGGCATAGATTTGGTCACGAACCCTAGGTGAAACTTCGGTTTACTACTTTAGGCTTTTAAACACAGGGAGAGAAAGCCTAGAGAAATATGATTTTTCCATATCTTAAATGTGAAAGAATTGGACAACAACTTGCGGTTTTAAAGGCTCTATTTTTTGCTGGTTGTAAAGTCCATTTAGGAACACAAATTGGTCAACCTGGTCCAACTAGTTGATGCACCTACATAAGGAAACAAAGATGCTCATAAGGTTCAAAGTAGTTGATGCACCTACTTGCTTGTTTATGCCTCCAAATGGGCCTTTAGCTATTGATATTTTGGGTAGAATTTGGTTACTGGGTTGCCCACTCCTTTCCCCCTTTTTATGTCACTTAGTTTGGGCATCAATTAATCTTAATAACATAGACTTAATTCTTGTCCATTACATACCTACTTAACCTATTTCAATTAAGCAAGTAGGTGACTCACCTGCTTACTTGATTAAGACAAGAAAGCACCTCAAATTTTTATTCCATTTTTAGGTCATACTTTCCTTAGTTTAACTTAAAAGTTTTATGCATTTTTCCACCTTAAACTATAGACTAAAATACCACCCTCAAATCCAAGTTTAGATTCTTCTAAATTGAGTTTAACTTGATCGTGACGAATTAGATAAACGAACAATCTTATCAATCCACTTTACCAATAATCATTCTATAGGAAATTGAGTCTCTTATTAATACCAAAAGGCCACATAAAATATCATATAGGTAATACTAGTACATGCCAAATACATGTGTTACATCCTCCACCCTTAGGAACTTTCATCCTCGAATGTTAGCATAGTTAGCTAGTTTAGAAAAGTTTAAGCCTAAGTTTCATTCAACTGCAAACTGTACAACACATACCCGTTTATGCATGCTTGTTAATGGCCCACTTAAAAATTTTGAACTTTCTCTCCATATTCAAATAGATGGGGGTATTTGGACTTTATAGCTTCCTCATCCTCCCATTTAACCTCCTCTACTTGTTGGCTCCTCCAAAGAACCTCTACTGAAGCCATTTCTTTATTCCTTAATTTCTTAACTTGTTGGTCTAGGATAGCAATAGGTACTTTCTCATAAGTGACATCTTATGTAACTTGTACGCCTTCATTAGGAGTGATATGGGACAGGTCACCTATACATATATAAAGAATTAAGACATCAAATACTAGATGAACTTGGGGTAGTTCCAATTTGTAAGCCACCTGGCCAAACCTTCTAACAATTTTATATGGCCCTATCTAGATTAGGCTCAATTTTCATTTCTTACCAAACCTCATTACGCCTTTCAATTGTGACACTGTCAAGAATACCCTGTATCCTATAAAAAAGTCTAACCCTATTCTTCTAATATCTGCATATGGCTTATGCCGGCTTTGGAATGTTTTTATTCATTGTTTTATCATCTTAACTTTCTCCATAGCTTGCTTCACAAGATGTAGCCCAAGTAAGGTAGTCCACCTCAAATTGTCCAATTGGCGATATACACTTCCTCCCGTATAAAGCTTCATAATATGCCCTTTTGATACTTGAATAATAACTATTACCATAGGTAAACTCAATAGTGGCAAATGATCATGACAACTACCCTTAAAGTGCAATACACACTCGCAATGTATCCTCAAATTCTTGAATTGTAGGCTCCGCTTGGCCATCCATTTGAGGATAAAAGGCTATACTTAAATTCAGTTGTGTCCTCAAACACTTTTGGAATAACATCCAAAATTTTGTAGTGAATTGAGCCCTTTTATCAGATATAATAGAGATAAGAACCCCGTATATTTGAACTATTTCTTTAATATGCTACCTTGGATAGTTTTCAGTTGTATAATTAATCTTAACTGGTGGAAAAGGTGTTAACTTAGCGAGTCTATCAACTATTACCCATATGGAGTCAAACTTATGAAATGAGAAAGGTAAACCAGTAATAAAATCCATATTAATCATGTCCTACTTCCAAGATAGAATCGCTATAGTCTGTATATAACCTCCTTGTTTTTTATGCTCTATTTTATCTTGTTGGCAGTTCGGACATTGTGCCACAAATTCTGCAATATAATTTTCCATGTTTTCCCACCAATACATTTCCTTCAAGTCATGGTACATTTTAGTTGATTCCAGGTGGATAAAATATCTCGAATAATTTGTTTCCATCATTATCCTTTTTCTTAGCCTATTAATATTGGCTATACACAATCTATTTTGACATCAAAGTAGTCCATCTTGGGTAAGCTCAAATGCCTCTTTCCTACTTTAATTTACCTTCTCTAAACATTATTACAAAATATGATCTTGGTAATACTTTTTCACTTAATCCACTAATGAAGATTCTGCTGCATTATGTACAATAACCCCTTCTTTTGAGTTTCAAGGAGATGAATTCCCATGTTCTCTAGTTTGCATATATCCTTAGCCATCCCTTGTCTTTTGG
This sequence comes from Withania somnifera, assembly GCA_039654485.1. Classification (NCBI taxonomy): domain Eukaryota; kingdom Viridiplantae; phylum Streptophyta; class Magnoliopsida; order Solanales; family Solanaceae; genus Withania; species Withania somnifera. The sequence continues at coordinate 5,306 of JBDJHY010918224.1, forward strand.
CAGTCTGAAATTTAGGTCCTTCTTCTTAAAGATATTATGCAAACTCTTGTGGTCAGTGTATATGTCAATATGGACCCCATATAAATAGTGGCACCATATTTTTAGAAAAAAATATGACCCCTGCTAGTTCAAGATATGTGTTGGTTAGTTTATCTCATGTGGCCGCAATTGTCTTGAGCCATATGCTATTATACCCTAGGCCAACTCCTGAAGTATCACAAAACATTGTATACCCCTCTATGACTTGTGGGTGTACCAACACTAGAGTGGAAGTTAACTTGTTTTTCAAATCTTGGAAGCTTCTTTCACTTGCATCATTCAACTGAAACTTTTTTTCCTTGTGTGTTTGCTTGGTCTAGGGTTAGAAAATAGAAGAAAAGCCTTCAATGAATCCCCTATAATAACTTTCCAACTCTAGGAAGCTGCGAACTTCTGTGGGTGTTGTTAGTCTAGGCCAATCCTAGAACCTCTATCTTTTGAGAATCAACCCTTATCCCTTCAACTAATTTATGATCTGGCCTAAGAGTGCCGCGGATTTTAACCAAAAATCTCATTTAGAGAACCTAGCATACAACTTACAATTGCGAAGAACCTATAACACCCACATCAAATGATCTGCGTGGTCCTCTTTTGATCTTGAATACACATAAATATCATCAATACACACTATCACGAACACATCCAAGAATGGCTTGAATACCCTATTTTTCAAATCCATAAACACTGTCGGTGCAATTGTCAGCCCAAATAACATGACTAGGAATTCAAAATGACCATAATGTGTTGGAAAAACTGTCTTAGGTACATATTTCTCTTTCACTCTCACTTGTGATAACCCGCCTCAAATCAATCTTTGAGAAACACTTGGCATCGTATAACTAATCAAACAAATCATCATTTCTAGAGAGAGGATATCTGTTATTAATCACCATTATATTCAATTGTCTGTAGTCGATACACATTCTCAATGTGCCATTCTTTTTACATACAAATAACACAGGCGCACCGAAGGGAACATGCTAAAACTTATAAACCCCTTTTTTAACAAGTCATTCAACTGTTCCTTTAGTTCACATAATTCTGTTGGGGCCATTCTATATGGAGGAATAGAGATAGGTTGAGTGCCTGTTATTAAAGCAATGCCAAACTATACTTCTCTTTTTGGAGGAAAACCTGGAAGCTCTTCGGGAACACATCTGTAAATTCATTTACTATCGAAATAGATTGAAGAGTTGGCGGTTCAGCATCTATGTCACTTATTGGTTGCCTTTATACCCTTGAATCCGGGGTGGAGCACTAGCTATAGAGTACAAAATGGTGATTTAGGTGGTCTATTAGAAAGTTGTGGCCTAAATTCACATTGGGATGGCGTAGACTTCCCTATAGATCTAGCCCTCTTAAGAGATTTTCTTTCCTGGTCTTGTGTTCTTTTTCTTTGCCTTTGATCCTCAATCTTTTGTGTAAAATCTTGGATTCTTGCTATGTCCATATCTTTATTCAAGGAAGAAATGGTGAAATCTCTAACCAAGTACTCATCCAACCTATCCAAAAATCAATGAACCTTTTCTCACATAGTGGATACTACATTAGGAGAATATCTAGACAAAGAGTTACATTTGAGGTTGTACTCTCTAACTCTCAGGTTCCTTTGGTAAATATTTAAGAACTTGTCTTCATGAGCCTCACGTGTCTCCAATGGTATATAATGATCAATGAAGGCCTCTTTGAACTCTTTCCAACTATCCAAAGGTGCATCGGTACCCCTGGATTGCTTCCAAACTTCATATCATAGAATTGCAACCCCCTTTAGTCAATAAGCCACTAGCTCAACTTCTTCCTTACCAGATACATGCATAATATTGAAAGTCCTTTGAATATTATCAATAAAGTCTTATGGGTCCTCATTAGGATACGACCCATTAGATGTTGGAGGGTCGAAATATAGGAAATCTTTTATTCATACATTAGCTTTCTCACTTGTGTAATTAGTACAAAGAGTTGGACCTTCCCATCCTTGGTCATGTTCAGCAACTATACGAGTCAACAATTCAACTACATTCCTTAAATCTTGTGCAGTAGCATTTATAGTTGGTTCTGGGGGTATTTTTGTCCTTTTCTCTCCTAGGTATAAAAGTGGAGGATGTCTATAATGGGGACTCATATTGAGCCTCATTTTGTGGTCAAGGTCGGTTGGTCTCTCTTCCAACCATCACATTTACCTATTTCCCCCTACTTGTACTTTTCCTTGTTTCCAGCAACCTCGCTATAAAAAAACCAACTTGAAGGTTAGACATGACCCACCTAAAACTCCTGGCTCTAAGGTACAATCTAAGAAATAGAAAGAAACTGATAAGTCCTATATTCCCCTATAGCCTCTTGTTTATAAATGTGGTGAACAACACATCCATAAATAAGAATTTGCACGGACACGACTTTGTAGACTCCTAGGATAACCCGCTCTGATACCACTTTTGTCACACTTCAAATCCCATTAAGGCAGACCAAAAATAGTTACCAAAGAGAATCGGAAGAACCAAAGATAATTGTGTACCTACTGTGCATTTATATGAACATTTAAAGGTGTTTTCATGATGGCTATTAGGATTTCTTGAAAAGAAACAACAGACTTGGTCGTTGGGGCCATAATGTCTAAAACATAAGACATAAACAAACTTTATTTTACATAGTCTAAAAAGCCTCTAAAAGATACATAATACTTAGTTAAGTTGGGAACAATTCCCTTCCTTACTCTTAACTGTTATACAATACCAAAAGTATATGACATAGTCTCGGAAAGCCCTGAATCAACCTGGAGCTCATCAATAGTTGTTGAGTGCCCTATACTCCTATTGGGGAGATCTACTTGATCCTGTGCCTATAATATGAAATGTAGGTCCCCCATGAGGGACGTCAGTATGAAAGAATGCACTGAATATGAAAGGTATAAGATAAACACATGTAGGATAATAAGAGCTCAAATACTATAAACTACAAATGTAGGGATAAGAATAAAGGCCGCCGTTACTTATACTTATGGAATCATGTACATTATATTGACTTGTTTACTTTACCTTTCGTTACTTTATAATCTTTGTAAAATATATATTATGAATGACCAGTTGATTAGTGGTAAAAGAGGATGACCCATTCTAGGATTTTTAGCCCCTGGGATACGGTCCTTATTAGTATAAAAATTGGGATCAACAAAGGTAGACATTCCTTTTACCCTTGGGATACCACCCGTAATGTTGGCGATCAACCCATGCTAGGTTCCTTCAACCCCTTGGATACCACCCAAAAATAATCAAATGTTCTTTACTTTACTTCTTTATTCTTTGAGATTGTTATTTTGGTGGTCATGGAATTATTGAGCTTTGGGAATATAAAAATAATAAGTGAAACACGAAGGATCATTTAGAGTAGTAACTATGATATAGTACCATCTTACATGATCAATGAAATTATTAAGGGCTGAAATAACACATGGACATTATTTAGTTAAAAGGAGGACTCGTGCAGCTTGGTATTTAAAGTAGATGTGCAGACTAAAAAATAAATATGTATTGGGGTATCTAAGCACATTAAGGAGTGGGAACAAGATTAATATCTATATTGGAGTTTGTGGGGTGCATTTAGGTTTCATTTGCAAGAAAGAGTAACTAGTGAACTTACTTTGTAACGCAACCATATTTCATGCCAAAGAATAGGAAATAAGTAGCCTTACACACCTTGCTATACGACTTCTCTACCATCCTAAATTAACTCGCTTCCTTTTAGATTATTAATCTACAATAAAGTAAGTAGTTAAACTTGTATTAGTAGAAAAGCAACAAGTTTAGGCTTTTACAAATCACCCAAAATAGTAACCGAACAGTAGGTATCTAATTCATCAAACTGAGAGTGTTCTTTCAACCCCTTTCTCCCCCATTACTTTTTTATACCATGCAGATCATATGGTGTTCTCCTAAACAACTGTTTGTCCCATAACTCACCAAAAATAGTATATAAGGTGAAATGGACAGCAAGTTGACACAACATGAGTTAAGTTATGTATTGTTACGCTCCACTTTTACATGTAACTACCAGCCAAGATTTCCCTATTGCATATGCACAAGACAATCCTAAAATGTGCATAAATTTCGTTCAACATAGCAACATGTATTGAATTCATAACCCTATGAGTTCTTAACAAAACCTATATAAAATTCTCCCTTCAAACTTGTATATAGAGAGGAACAAAAACAACCAGCAAACATACCTTAATTTATGAAATTAAACTCAAATATAGCACTCATTTCAATAGCTTGAATTACCCTTCAAAGTTTATTAAAAAAAGGGCATAAGTTCCTTTTAATTATTAAAATATAAGGGCCATCCAGCATAAAAGAAAATCAGTCTACCAATTTCATCCTAACTTTTAGTGGAGGAATAAAGATAAAACCATGAGTACCTTGACTTAGCTTGGCTTGCATGGGTGTGGGTCCAAACCCTAGGAGAAACTTGTGGCTTCTACTTTAGGCTTTTAAAGAATGATAGAGAAAGCCTAGAGAAATCTTATTTTTCCAAGTATTAAAAGTGAAGGAATTAGACAACAACTTATGGTTATAAAGGCTCTATTTAGTGCGTGTTGTTTTGGTTCAATTAAGACCACAAATTGGTTAACTTGATCCAATTAGGTGATACGCTGACTTAAGGAACCCAAGCTACTCATAAGGTTCAAAGTAGGTAATGTGTCTATTTGCTTGTTTATGCCTACAATGGGCGTTTAGCTATAGGGATTTTGTGCAGAATTTGGGTACTGAGCTGCCCACTCATTTTCCCCTTTTTAGGTCACATACATTAGGCCTTAAATAAGCTTTATAACAAGGACTTAAATCTAATCCATTACACACCTACTTATCCTATTTCAATTAAGCAACAAGGTGACTCACCTACTTGCTTGATTAATTCAAGAAAACACCTCAAATTTTATTCCATTTTTAGGTCATGCTTTCCTTAATTTAAATTAAAATGTATATACACTTTACTACCTTAAACTTTAGACTCAAGTACCACCCTTTTATCTTGAGTTTAGATCTTTCAAATTAAGGTTAACTTGATCGTGTCAAATTAGATATATGGACAGTCTCCTCAACCCACATTACAAATACTCATTGTATAGGAAATTGAGTCCCTTATCTATGCCAAAAGGCCACATAAAATATGATATAGGTACAACTAGTATTTTCTGAATACATGGTATTACATGAAGTTTTTTTTGTTAAGCACTAAAAATGCATTATTATGGATAAATCATAAGAGGATCTTAGTGGTTAGTGTGAAGGGTAAACATTATAAATAAGATACTTTCTTGGAAGTACTTGTGTGTTTATACCATGGGAATCCTAGAGATCATTCTTATTGGCTTTTGGATGACTACCCGAGAGCATATATGCATTGATAATGGTAGGCATTATATTGTAGGATTCACTACCTTCTTATTTATTGGATCTCTCAGGCCGTGACGGCTACTTTATTTTTTATGATCATATCTTTGTGTTTTGATTTTTTAGTATTGTATGTATGTGGGAAACTAAGAGACATACTAATTACCTTTTTTCTATGTGGCCAGGGTAGTGTCAGATATCTTGTTTAGCATCATCAATAGCAATACTCATTTTTGGTATTGTATGCATGACTTCGAGTTGTTTTGACATTGTTGAATTTGGGATAACTTACTTACTGGGTTATATGTGGTCTAGCTTGACTTTATGTTGGTCTTCAAATCATTTCTATGGACTACAATTGTAATCACTACTCACGGTTGATTCATAGTTGTGGATCTAATATATTGATCTTTTGGATTTTTTTGGAAAGACCTGGGTAGTTGAATAGCCTACTGGTATTAAACTAGTATCAAGGATGTCATTATCTTTTACCATCATTTGGTTTCATCCATGTTGGTAGGTCTATGTTTTCTTATGGTAATTGGACCCTAGAGGGGTTGGTTGTCCCTCACAGATTTTGGTATAGCGTGGTAGGTTGTTGTCTTATATTTATATTTTTTTGGTTTTGGTTATACTTCCCTCTATGCATTATTATACTCCACATCGGGGTTTGATTTGATATAAAGTGATTCTTTAGTTACTAGCCATATTAATACTTTATGGTTGGTCTATTAGATTTTGATTGGGTTAACTGACCTTACGGTATGATATAATTGAGGGTTAGTGATTGTGCTATTTTTATTTGTCAAGTATGGTAGACTTGATATGGAAATGGGATGCCAAAAAATGTCTTGTGTTCTGCAAAGGGTGAGTTTTGGGGGCATGTATTGATATCAATGGTTTTGTATGATTTCTTCTAGAGTGGGACTTATTGGTAGCACACTTTTATTTATGACTAGTTCGGCTTCAAGGTGTTCCTATGCTTTCCAAGGTGGCTCAGTTCCACTCATTGTATTTTGGTGTTTTCAATACAGGTATCCTTGAGATGACTCTCAGTACTCAGTCAGTTATAATGGAAAAGTTTTAGACTTTACATGAGTTTCCTTTTTTATTTTGCTAAACAGGTGTTTAGTTATCATTTATAGCAAAAAAGATTGTGGATCTGTCATTTTTGTGATTACGATGAAGGCTTGATTACCAATGGAATTTAGTAGGGGTTCTTCCTCTTCCTCAATGACTATATTATCTCATTTGGAGTATGGTAACTTTCATACACTTAAAGATATCAATTATTTCAGTTCACCATTTGAAACCAATATTGGAAAGATGGACTCCTATCATCCAATATATTAATCATTGAATAGGTTTGGTTTTTTGTGGAAGAAGATAAATAGATCAAGTTGGGTTGACACCTTTGATAATTTGGATGGATTATGGTAGAGTTAATTTTACTTGTGGTTTGGAAATTGGGATAAAAAAATTGTGTTTAGATAATTGTGGATAGTTCAACCATGTCATTAGTTGGGAAAAAAATTCTTGAGGTAATGGAGTTCAGTGTATTTTTAGACAAAAGTGTTGCAATAGAAAGGTAATGACATGTATCTTGGAGTTTTGCATTCTACAACATGAGCAGTTTCATTGATATTGGTAAAGTAAGGGATGATATTCATGGGCCATTAAATTTTTAGGATAAGCGTTAGTTGATCTTCAACTTTATATTAAATTTCAAAGTGGTATTGCTTCAGGAATTCTAGTTGGGTTGAGGGAATAATTCCATTTGATGATTTCCCATTGGTTTAGATATTTCAAGCTCGATTAAGTCTATAGATTGACCTTGGTTATCTTAGTAATCAAAAAAAAGTGTAGGAATTCACTGGTTTTATTGATGTTGTGGTTGCCATTGGATATCCTTATATGTTGATTTTAATATTTGAATTAGAAATTTGAACTTGTGTTGTATTATGTTTTCCCATTTTGAGAATTTCACTCGAGAAATGAAAAGTGGATTCTCAAGTTGTGCTTAAGACTCTAGGTCAATCCATTACTTCATGTTGCTCTTATGTTTGGGGAATAACATGGTTTCTAGTGGTGGATGTTTTAATGACCTTCAAGGTTATTTTTCTTATTTGTGTGTATCTTGACCGTTCTACCCTTCCTATAGTTGCATTATGCTAAACTAAGTTTCATTCCATGGTTGGTATGGGAATGCAATGAACTTTGAGTAATTTTTTGGAATTTTTGAGTTTTGATGCTTTAAAGTGAGAAATATGGAAATCTAGCGGTCATTTGGAGTTTGGGACCTCATGACAGAAATCCGTCAATTCAATCAACTACAAAATGTTGACTTTGGTCTAGTAGGACCTTCATTCTATTTTATCCCATTCATGGTTATTTTGGGTGGTTCGTGGGATATAATTGAAGTTTTAAATTAATGGTTTTCCTTTATCAACATCTGGATGTAGAGTGCACAAATTAAAAATCCAATGGTTCCGTTGGATATAGAAAGTTGAAATTAGCCTAGGTACATATTTGTTTTGTGTTTGGGAGGTCTCAGTTGAGATTTGGGTACTTGTTCGGGGTTTAAATTTAATTGTTATTGAGTTTTATTATAAGCTCATGTATATAATAAATTTTTTTTGTGTTTTCATGGTATCTTTAATTCCATATTAGTATTCTGGACTAAACGGAAAAAGAATTATCACATTTCCAATTCTCATGAGAAAGTTACGCCTCTTTTTGTGAAATCTATTGTTGTTGTTCTGGTGTGGCTGATTTATTGAAAATTTTGACCTATAAATTGTCACGACCCAATTTATGAGGTCATGATAGCACCTACTATCAACCATTAGGAGAACCAACCTCGTAGCCCGGAAACAAAGCGTTGGGCTACTATGCCAATAACAGGATGCACAAATGCAATAAAATGAAGTAAAAAAAAGTAGATGAAGTCCGAGATGCAGACTAACATAAACATAATCAACAAAAATTTTTAAGATCTGGTATCAATGTCTATACACTGCCACTAAGTTTAGAGCACAAGTACAAGTCTATAAGACAAGCATCTCTCTAAATTATAAAACAAACAAAACACAAGCTGAAGAGAGCAGGAACAGCTGGACATCCAAGGCTCACCCTATATCTCTGAAAGCAAAAGCATCAAGGAGGCATGAAAAACTAACAACTAATCAACGTAGGCTCTAGAACTCACATTTGCACTAGAGGAACACAATTGCAATATGAGTATGAGTCGCTGAAGCAAAAAGTACCCAATAGGCTTGGGGGCCCATTAGGCTTATATAAAATATAAAAGTAGTAAATAACAAGAATACAATAAGTAAGGTCACTGAAGCAAGTAACACAACACGTAAAGCTATCTATACAAAAAAAAGAATCAAGGACACATATACACTTGGTTACGCTAGCTGAAAAACTTAAGAGGAACTCAGATAAGAGAGAAAGAATGTAACGGGGGTCCTTACAGCAATACATAAATGGAAATCATAAAATCAGGCAAGAAAGATAACATAGTTACTAAGAGGACACATGAGGTATACTTGTAACCCCAAGATACGAATGGAGACGAGACACCAAATAGATCCATGCATAAGCAACCAACAAGGTAAGGATAAAAAAAAGTAAAAGAGTATAACTAGCTCTAATAGTAATTAAAGTGGAACAGTACCTAAAACTCTACCAATCCCCCAGATGAATGGCAGAGTACACAGAAGTCCCATTCACCTATCGACACTCTATTCTACTAGGAGTACATATAGAAAACAATTATGGAAAATTAAACACAAACACAATGATGTCATCGTTCCTATGCATGCTCTTTCTCCAGTACCTGTAAGCCTAGCAAACAAGACCTATGGAATGGTTGAACCCTGTATATCCCTACTCCAACTTATACCCCTCCTCTAGTCATAATTAGTCCAAATATAGAGTCCAAGTGTGATGACCCTTAATGTCATTTATGATAAATACGCAGTATCTTGCATCCTAGAGTATTT
>JBDJHY010918332.1:0-14741 GCA_039654485.1 Withania somnifera
GCCCTCGAAGCCTACTGAGTACAGGTTGCTTCGGCGACTTGTACTCATACTACACTTGCATTGTGCAGATCCAAGTATAGGTCATCGTCCGTGATTTAGATCGCTGATTGTGCGCTTACCTTTTGTTCAGAGCAATAGGTGAGCTTGGCGTGCAACTTACTTCTATAGTCCTTCTGTTTTATATTTTTTTTCTTCTCCGTTGTATATTCAAAGACAAATGGATATTGTATATTTTCAGTTTTGTCGTTCTGTATATTAGTGGTTCTTATGACATTGACATCGGGTTTGGGGAACTTGTATTACATCTTATTATTTTTTTTAGCATATACTGTAGTAGTCCTCCGCTTCAGCTACAGACTATAGGGTTTGGTTCTCCACTGGCTGGATAGTAGGTGCCATCATGACTCCGAGAAGTCGGGTCGTGACATGCGCAATCGCGACCGTGGAGGCGCGATCACGATGGCTTCCTAGAATTTCTTCTTGGCAATCGCAGACTCATCACGCGATGAGTAAAATTATCATGCGTCACGTCTGACTGGCAATTTTATTTAATTCCTAGCCACAGCCCCTTTAGTTTTTACTCAACCTAAATTGCTCTTCTCCTCCATTCCTAAGCAAAAACCCTTCCCAAACCCTATTCTAAGGCAAAGGAAGCTATTATCAATATTCTTTAAAGATTCTACGCAGATTAATTCTTTGTTATTAGTATATACATTGCTCCTAGGATCATTAACTCATCAAAATTCAACCTTTTTTTCCCCAAACATAATTAAAATCAAAGGAGGACATTTCCATGCTTCCACAATTGAATACGAAATGAGCCCAGACATATGGGGAAGAAAACTAATAACCCTACTAAACTAAAATAAATATTCCAGAACTGATAGAATCATTGAAATTCCGTTTTGATGCTCCTATCAACAAAAGACCACCAAGGATAGAAAATAATATTTGGCTTAATTGAAATTCCACAAACTCAAGGTGTATCTAGACCAAAATTCACATTCTAGAGCTAATGGAACTATCAAAATCTGATACTAAGCATATTTACTACAAATTTAATCTCGAATTCCACCTTATTAAAATAGACACTTCAAAATGGTAAAACTGAGATAATAGGTAAATGAGCTACTAGGGCACTGAATTACAGGTCCCAACAATTCATAATTGAGTTAGGAAACTACCGCATGGCTCTAAGCACTAAAAAAGGCAGAAAGCAAGAAAATAACCAAATGGTTCATTATAACATCCACCACTAAATAGGACCTTCGTCCTCCAAAATTAAAGAAGGAAAGTACCTGATGAATTGAAATGGTTTGGGTGTATCCCTTTCCAGACCACAGGCAATGCAACCAATAGATAATGCGTATTTGTGAGACCTTCACAACTGGAACTCCCCTAAGCCCCAGCGAACCACATCCAATAAGTCTGCTCGCTAACACACCCTAAAAGGACCAACTTAAGTCAAACACCCCCCCGAACCAAAGAACAAACAGAGGTCGAGGTGAAACCACACCGACAAGCTATGAAAATTGACTAGAAGTCACGAAATCAAGAAAAACTCCCAATAGAACATCTAAGAACATCACCCACGCGATCCACCACTAAATAGAGCACAACTACCTATCTAAACCACAACACCCTTCAACCCTTGAACACCCAACTCCGAAAGGAAAAAAGACACAAAAGGAAAGGAGATGAAAAGGAATGCCTTAGGGGAAACCCGATATCTCGACTCACGAGAAAAATAAAACCCAAACTAGCGAGTGCCCAAGAGGTCCCACCATCCGTCACACAAGATATACCAAGTATTTCTAATGAAACGGTCATTGAGAACAACTCAGAACTGCATAACAAGCAAGGAGATTAGCCTTCCATACAGAAAAACACTACCGAGCAAAATACCTACAGGACACCCTCATATCAGCCCACATGTCCTGACCCCGCACTTAGAACTTACACAGCCCAACACTCCATACACAACTAGGATTGGGCCTACGGGAATAATAATACATTATCACAGGTAATAAGTCACGGGGCATATAATAGATAAACATAAGAAATAAAGTAAATCATAATATAGAATGGATCAAACCCAAAATCTACAACTAAAGCACATACCAGGAACATCACCATAACCTTTTGAGGCTCCCACCTCGGCCCCATCTTAGGGTGCAAACAACTACTGATGAGTCCTACCCTGGCAGTCCCCAGCTCTATCTCGCTGACTCACTCCGCTAGCTCCCTTGCCACCTCTGACCAGTGGTTCTTCCTTAAATGGATGTGCTAGAACTGATGCTCGTATGGCCCCACGTCATGGTCAATCACTGGCAAAATGGACCAATTCGCCATACTCATAGCAACCCCCCTATGGAACGATACATGGAACACTTAGGGAATTCTCTATCATAGTGAACTAACTCTCCTCTCTCTAAATAGTTTCCCTCCACTTAGGACTAACCACTGGACCCCTCAGCGTGCCTTCGCTAACCTAAACATGAGCCTCTAGATGGCTAACTACTCGACTCACTACTTGAGGCCTGATGCCGCTAGCTAGTTAAAATCTGCCTGCTAATCACGAATCTTAGATCTGGACCCCAAAAAGTTTCCCTAATGGTGCGGCATCTTCTTGCTACCCTTTTGGGCCCAGCAAACCAAAGCTTCTATACTACGACCATGGTCTGCAACACCAAAAAATAACTTCCATAGAACTAGTAACCACTCGAATAGACTTCGCAGGTCCAATCTCAACCCATATGAAAAGCATCAAATTTGCTCATTCTCTTGAGGAAATAGGTCACTGACGTGCCTAGATAAATCAAGGTAAAAAGCCTCATTCTTTAAAACCATCATAGACCCTTGATGCAACCTGCAAACAAGACCTGCAATGACTCACGAGCTCTCTTTGGCACAAACTGGGCTATGAAGGCCACCCTGAATGGTCCCTAAGACAGTGGGGCTGACCTTGGTATCCTGGTGTCCCTGTAGACTTGCCACCACAGACTAGTTGCACCCTTTAGAATATATGAAGCAAAATAGGCCCCATGAGTGTCCAAAAGCTCTAGGGTCCTTAGAGGCTCCTCACATAAGTCAATAAACTCATGAAAGTCCAATTCCACTACCCTTGAGAACCTAGACTACACTACATGGAGAAAGTGATCAAGTATCTTCCTCACCTCATGTGATGGAAGGGGTCTACATCAGCCTGTTGTGGAAATACCTGTGCTGGAATGGGCTGTAGTGCAACTTGAGGAGTTGGTGGAAATTGGTAGCTGGAGGAACCTAGGTAAGTTGAGCACCCTGTGCTTCCCCCTAAGCTGAACTCTGTGGAACATATGATGGTACACAACCAAAAATCATTAGCATCTGTTAGTTATTGCACTATGAAAATCTAAGGCGGTGTAAACTGCTATTGAGGCACTCGAGTGGCAAGCTGAACTGTTGGTAGATCAATAGAAACACTACTATGAGGCAAGGATGCCAAAGTGGTCCTAATTGGCTGAGTACCTACTGTCGTCCCATTTCTACCCCCGGGTGGGGCCTCATGAGATCTGAATAAGGATCTCTATCAACCAAAAAACCTCGTGTGTGCATCATTTGTTAAAAGAGAATATTCAAATATCAACTTTCAAAAACCAACACAAGTACCACATACGAGATGAGTTAAGAAAGAAATTTCATTTGTATAGAACCTTGTAGCCTCCTAAAGATAGGCCACGAATGTCTCTACATTGATTCACAGTAGTTTACCGATACTTCCTCTATTTTTACAGAAGCCTAGGTAACCTAAACTCTGATAACACTCTGTCATGAGCTAAAACTCATATCATGATGAAGTTTACCATCCTCCAGTAGATAAGCCCAAACCCCTCAGCCCTGAGTTACATGAAATGGGTCGATAACAAATAACAAGCAATAAATACAATAGTTAAAGATAGAATGAAAGAAATATATAAAACAAGATGGTTGCGGCATACATATGAGTATAATAATATCTTCATTCCATTAGTTATTAATCAAGAACACTTTAAGTTTTAATTAGTTATCTTGTGAATATTAAGCTAACAAAGCCCGAGACACGCATGTGCTCAACTACCCAATTCCATGATGTATAATGCATGATGTAGGTCAATTAAAGAAAATAGAAAACACAAACGTAGCCTAGAAAGCCCAGAAGCCACCAGCTAAGCATACAACTCATCCAAGTACCTATCAAATATCCTTGCATCATCAATATGGCCACATGGTCATTCCTGATAAACTGATCACACTAAACACAGCCTACAACTAACAACAGGCCCCCACACCTGCCCTAAAAGGTAAACAAGCTTAATTAAATAGAAGGAAAATCATGTCAACAACTACCCCAGCCCACTGACTGGGTAGAACAAACTAGCATTCAAGAAGAAACCAGTCTAGAGTAAAGGAAAACCTAGCCTACCTAGATACCGACAGAAATCCATCGCAAGTCGCGTGCATAGCCTGAAAAAACTCCAAAAATCCCTCAACATAGCTCAGAACTATCAAATATAGAATATAGGGGTTTAAAAAAAGGACCAATACCTATATTTCATAGAGCAACTCGGGTCGGAATCGAAACTAAGAACGAGCCGGCGGGGCCTACAGTCCAAAAAATATACCAAGGTACGATTGAGTGTAGCACGACACGATAAATGTCTAGTAAAAAAAATATGGCCATACCAACAATGAACCAGTAGGGAAATGAGGTTGCAAATTAAGGGAATCAAGATATTAATAAAAATACTAAAAAGGGCAAAAACAATAAAAATTATCCAGAGGAATCTTAACCAACGACGACCAACACCTCCCACGTAAACCCCTAGCCACTTCCCCAACTCCTAGCACCCAAAAATGGCTCTAAAATCATTCAACAAGCAAGGAGAATTTAGGAGAAAAATGAAATAAAAAGCTAGAAACTTATTTATATAGGTCCAGTTGTTATTTATCGAGATCACATAAAAAATGCTTGCGATCATGACCTGGCTAGGCTTGAGTCATCCTAATCACGTAAGTATGCACTATGATCATGATGAATAAAATAGGAAGTGGTACGCGATCGCGTCATGAAGCTATGCCTTGTTACAAATAGTATTAACCTTTCTATTTCAAAAGTAGAAAATAATTTACAAAACTGGTCTATTCCCAAAGAGCCATTTGAAAAAATTTATCAGTTAGGAAATTTTTCCATGTTTAGAAAATACAATATTAAGACCTGTGAGTCCACTATTGCTATTAATAATTCTCTTGAAACTATCAAGTTATTAATTAATGCTAATATTGATAGATTTAAAAGGGAATTTAATTTCCTTCATTTGGGCTTAGTCCAAGTGGCTGTTAAACCTCTTTTCTGTAAAGACTTAAATATACCTATTTTTTTACTTCTTCGTGATGATAGAATTCTTAATTTTGACTATTCTCTATTAGGAGTCTTATAAAGTAACCTAGCCAATGGCCCGGTTTACTTTAATTGTTATCTCAATTTCTCTATTGATATTCATGATCCCAACATCATAGATACTTGACACTTAATGTAAAAACCAAAAACATGAATAGCAAAATAGATACTAGTGAAATATCAACACCGGACGCACACCTCTGTTAGTGTCAATATCAACACCGGATGCACACCCCTTGTCAGCATCAATATCATCACTATCGAGGGCCCAGCCCTTTTGTAACCACATAGTTTAACATATCAATAAATATAAATAAGAGTATCAATGCAGTGCCAAGGTTCCAGATCTAAATAGTGAATATAAGTAAATGTAATACTACAATAGTAACAGTAAAGTAAACATCATCTGGGGTGAAAGGTAACCGCAGTCTAAAATAGGCTAAAGGCCACCACCTAAAAGCTCGTCTCACCACACTCATCGTGCATAAGTTGAGATAATCAATTAACTAAGACGGCTACCGGGATCACTGGCCTCCACCGGGGTGGCCAAGCCTCATAGCGCCCCCGAAGTCCACAACGGATAATAGCAAAGAAGACGAGATCAACCTAGGAAACCCTTCCCATACTACTAGCATACCACAAACTTAATAATAATAACTCGATCTGTACTGCACAGATAAACCTAACCTACTTCGGCGCCGGCAAAAACCTCTGAAGTGTGCGCTTGGAGGATCTGGAGCTCCAACGCAGTCGACGTCGTCCATATCTTTCTAGTTCACAAATCCAGGGGTGAACATATAAATCATAGCTTATTGACAAGTAACTCAGGGTGAGAGACGGGCCTTACAGCTCGGCGACCTAGCTAAAGGCCCCGGCGTGTGTAGCCCTCAACTCGGGGGACCTTGTGGTCCAGGGATGAGTTCAGGAGGAGATAAATCATGTAGACCAAGCTGGGGTGATGGGGAGAAGCCTTCTCTATAACCAAGAGACTGCCAAGTAGACCCCGCCAAGATGACTATATCAGGACGACTTCTGTAAGATGGCTTGGCTAAACGACCTCATCAAGAATACCTCGCTAAGACGACCCGGCTTACCATCATGGTGCTGGCCCGACCTCGCTAAAGGTACCTTATTAGGGTGACCTCAGAGGCCTTACTAAGAGACTTCAATGCACCACAACCAGCAAGGCGACCTCATTACAACGACTGGCAAAACGACCTTACCATGACGACCTCGCTACAGTGACTTCGACCAGCGACCTCACCAAAAGAACTGGCAAAGTGGCCTCGTCACATGACCTCACTACAGTGACTTTTGCAGCGTCCTCACTAGAAGAACTGGCAAAGCAGCCTCTCTACAACAACCTCACTACAGTGACTTTGGCAGAGCGACCTCACCATAAAAACTGGAAAAGAAGCCTCGCAACAACGACCTCGCTACAACGACTTCAGCAGGGCTACCTTGCCAAATAACTTCAGCAAGGCGGCCCCGTGGTGCTGGAGCAGCCTGAGCTTCTGCAGCTGCCTTTCCAAAAATGGGGAGCCTCTGAGGGGTCTAGAGCGAGCATCAAGGGCTAAATCTAACCAAACTAAAACATAAACCTGGGAGGGGAAACATCACAGAGCAATAAATTCTAGAATTTTCTCATAACCCAACTAGGAGCCAAAGGGTAAAAAAGTTTACAAATCAATTGGAAAAAGAAGAACACAACTATCAACCAAAACTGGGGAAAGGGATTCTGTATCCTCAAGCTGGGGCTAATGCATTAACTTACAACCATATGGGAACTAACAACAAATAGCTTTAGCATGCTGGAGCTCACTATTTGAGCCATAACTAGCAAGAATTTAATCTATAGCAATTGCAGGTTGGACTCATACGCTAAACCAGAACCAACTGGGTTTTAACAATATAGCAGCAGCAAGCTGAGACCCATGCATCGCCACATAACCACTAGACGTTATAGATACAACAACAAAATCCTATAAATCTAAACAAGAGGGCTACAACTACACTCATCCAGATCCTCAGCCATGCTAACAGCTACTACTTCTACAGGAAAGCGAAGGAAAAGACTTACCTATAACAAAGGAACAAGGGTGAGCCTGGGACTGGGATCCTCCTTCAGGTTGGTTGGCTTTAGAGCTTCAATCAGTAGGCTTGGTAAGAGAGAAAGTAGAGAAGGGGAAGTGGGAAAAAGGGCTGAAAGCTTTAAAAGCACAGCAGGGCATATATATATATATATATATATCAGCACAATTGGGCCAGACCCAAGAAGTAAAAAGGTCCAACTTCCCACAACCCAACCTAAGCAGTTTAAGCTAAAATCCACGACACAACTAACTTAAAAACACAAGGGTGATATGGACTTACAGACCATCTAGACCAACGCCAATATTCCAAAGCTAACGAAAATGTCAAAAATCGATTCTGAGCGCGTTTACAACTTTTCACTCTCAAGTTTCACTATTTCAAAATCAAAACTTCAAAATAGAGGAATTGAGATAATGAGGGAATAAGTCACTAGGGCACCTAACTACCAGTCCCTACAAGTCATGGACAACTTGGAGCGACTCCCAATGGCTCTAAGTATAGGAAAAAGGAAAAAGGCAAGGAAAATGACCGAGCGGGTCATTACAACATCCACCACTAAAAAAAACTTTCGTCCTCAAAAATCAAAGAAGAAATAGTAACTGAAGACTCAAACAAGTGTGGATACTGGGCCTGCACATCCCGCCCTGTCTCCCAGGTTGCCTCCTTAGCTGGTCGATGTGCCCAATGAACCTTTACTACTGGAATCTCCTAAGAGCTGAGCTGCCTTATATCTCGATCTATAATAGCCTCAGGCTCCTCAATATAAGTCAGGGTGTCATTAATCTACACATCATCCCAATGAAGGACATGAGACGGGTCCGATACATAGCGATAAAGCATCGATACATAGAAAACTAGATGGACAGTAGCTAACTCAGGTGGAGGGGCAAGTCTGTATGCAACATCCCTGAATCTATACAATACCTCGTAAGGCCTAATAAACTAGGGCTAAGCTTGCCCCGCCTACCAAACCGTATAACGCCCTTCATAGGAGAAACTCTAAGGAAAACTAAAACCCCAATATTGAACTCAAGGGGTCAAAACAGACGATCTGCGTAGGACTTCTTCCTACTCTGCGCTGGTCGTACTCTATCCTGAATAAGTCTGACCTGATCTGCAGTATCACGGAGCCAATAAGAACTCCGAAATCTAATCTCGCCACCACTAAACCAACTAATGGGTAATCTATAACGCTGGCCATATAAGGCCACAAATGGGGCCATCTGAATACTAAAGTGGTACCTGTTATTATATGAAAACTCCGTTAAGTCCAAGTATCTGTCCCAACTACCTCCAAGATAAAAAACACAAGCACACAATATATCCTAAAGCACCTGAATGGTCCTCTCGAACTGCCTATCTGTCTGTGGATAAAAAGTTGTACTCAAATTAACCTCTGAACCCATCTCTCGCTGAAACGAACTCTAAAACTGGGAGGTAAACTTTATGCCCCAATCAGAATTGATAGACATCGATACCCCATGAAGCCTAACTACCTCACAAACATACAACTGCTAACCTCTCTGCACCCGAAGTTGAACCAGTTGGTAGAAAGTGAGCTGACTTGGTCAGTTAATCCACAATAACCCATATGCAATCGAACCCTCTACAGGTACGGAGAAGGATTATAATAAAGTCCATCGTGATCTGCTCCCATTTCCACTCAAGAATAGGGAGTCTCAGCATCTCACCACCCGTCCTATGGTGTTCAAACTTTACCTGCTGACAATTCAAATACCGAGAAACAAAAGATGCTATGGACCTTCTCATACCCCGCAACCAATAATGCTACCTCGGGTTGCGATACATCCTCAACACACCCGGATGAATAGAATACCTGAAGCAGTGGGCTTCATGCAGAAGAGTTAAAATCAGATCACCAACCCTAAGAATAGCAAGGCGGCCATGAACCCATAGAATGCAATCAACATCGATATTGGCCCAATCAAAATCCACTGATAGTACCCTCTCTCTCAATTGCACTAGACGTGGGTCCTCATACTGGTGCTGTCGAATCTGGTCAACCAAGGAAGACCTGGTCTCAATATAGGTAATAACCTGCTCTGGCACTGAAAGATCCAGCCTAACCATTATTTTGTCCAAGAACTGCACCTGTCGAGCCAACGGACACTCAAAAATAGTACTGCAGCTAGGCTACCCATGCTCACCAACTTTTGGCTCAAGGCATCAACAACTATATTAGCCTTGCCCGGGTGGTAGAGGATAGTCAAATATTAGTCCTTTAGGATCTCAATCCATCTCCGTTGCCTCAAATTCAGATCCTTCTGGCATAGTCTATACAGCAAGATGTGATAATCCATGAATACCTCGCAGTGAACCCCATACAGATAATGCCTCCAAATCTTGAGCACAAAAACCACCACCGCCAACTCCAAGTCATGGGTGGGGTAGTTGCGCTCATGATCCTTCAGCTGCCTCGATGCATAGGCTATGACATTGCCCTGTTGTATCATAACACTCGACAAGACCTGTTTACCTGACCCACCACTAAGAATGCACCTACCGGGGTAGATACACTCAAGGGTAGCAATCACTCGCTATCGGTACTCATCCTCGAAGCAAAATAAGAAAAAATGTAGGAAAGGGTATAAACCAGATCAAATAAAGTCAGAGCAGAAAATCAAAACACAAACAACATACCAGTAACAACCGTATCGAAGGCCTCGACCTTGACCCTATCTTGAATGGCATAGACTCGGCGTTGCTCCCCTTCCTACTGAGTACTCATGTCCCAGCCTCTTCCCCTGGCCACCCAGCCTCTTCCCCTGGCCACCCAGCCTCTTCCCCTGGCTCCTCAAAAGGTTGGCAGCCTACTTCTGGCTGGTGGCACTATCTGCAATGGTTCTACTGGTAGCGCTGCGGCCTAAGAGGCCCTACGCTGGGGGAAACCCAACCATAATGACCTTGGCCCCTATACTCATAGAAAATATTACTTACCTTGGCCTGGCCACGGGACCCCTCGACAGAACCCTGAAAACTCGAAACTAGGCCCCTGGTGGGCTGGCTACCAACCCCACTGCCGGAGGCCTGGTTCTATCGACCCGATTGAAATCTCCAACCAAAACCATGATCCCCTAACCTACATCCCACAAACTCGCCCTGGTGGCATTACCAATTCTCACTGCCCCCTTGGGCCTGGCAAGTCAAAGTCTCCATGCGGCGGGCATGGTCAGAAACATCTAGAAAGGGACTTCTGTAGCACCTAAAGTAACTCAACATGGCCCTGCAAGTCGGGCCTCATCCCTTGGGTGAAACGACAAATCCGCTCCTCCTAAAAAAATAATAGATCCCTGGCATATCTAGATAACTCAATAAATCGGGCCTCGTACTCTGAAACTGTCATCAAACCCTCCCTTAAACTCTCAAAATATGCATGTAATGCCTCACAGATACTACGAGGCATGTACTGGACTAAGAATGCACCTCAAACTATCCCAAGTGAACAAAACTAACCCTATGGTCGGCGATCCATAAAAGTTCGCTACCATCGACTGGCAGCGCCCTCAAGAAGAAATGAGATAAAGTCTACCCCATGAGAATCCAGGAGCCCCAAGGTTTGAAGACGCTCCTCACAGACATTAAGGAACTCATAGGGTTCCTGCTCCTGTGCTCCCGAAAATCTAGCGAGGGAAACCCAGAGGAAATGGTCTAACATCTTCCACACCTCAGACGCAGGTATATAAAAAGTTGATGCTTGTGCAGGGGCAGTGGTTATAGTCTGAAATGGTGAAACTAGCGGTGCCACAGATGGTGGTACTGGTGCTGCAGAAGCTGGGGGAGACGGCATACCCTGTGCAGCCCCATGAGAAGATGACTGCGGCCTGTCTGACACTGTTCCATCAATCCTCTAGAGCGTTTTCCACAACAAGTTTCTGAGCGCGGCAGATGGTGGCTAATCAAGGTGTAGTGGTGGCACAAAGGATGCCTGTAGTGGTAAAGTAGCCGGAGTGGTAGCAACTGGTGGAGCTTCCTCCCCTATCCCTTCCTAGATCGCTGGGGGAATGTCTTGATCTATTGAAGATCCTTCGGTACAGACCATCTGTAAAGTAATGAAAGTTTACAAGAGAGTATGAATAAAACCGCGATAGGATTCAAAGGGGGATAGTAATTCCTAAGGTACCTCATAGCCGCTCGAAGATCAGGTGTGTACGTCTACACACTGATCCATAGGGCTCTACCAGGTACTTGCTCTGAAGCTAATGAGACCGGAGAACCTAGGCTCTGATACCACTCAGTCACAACCCAAAATCTCAGGTAATCATGGCATCTACACCCCACCTATAGACAAGCCTAACCTACAGCCCAGAGCTGTGTACAATGGGCTATAACACTCAAAACAACCAAAAACAATAAAGGAACAATAAATGATACATAATAGTAGAAGACAACAAAGAGCTATAAAAAACTCAAATCCCTAAAACCTGGTGTCAGTGGCATGTGGAGCTACTACATAGGATAACCAAAAGATATGAAAGTACAGAAGCTCCCCTATCGGGTAATACATTACAGGGCTTGCTATGAACCGAGTGAAGCAAGCTAAGTGAAGGAAACTACGAACGACTCGAACGACAAGCTCACTATAATCTCTGCAAACCTGCTAAGCCTACTACGCACAATCTCCATGTCACTAATAACCCCTGCCTCTATCTGCACCATGAAAAAAGTATAGAAGTGCAGCATGAATACCAAAAAAGGTACCCAGTAGACATCATCGATCGACTGGGTTAAGAATAATATAAGAGTAATAAAGCGGGAAAGTAAAATAGGTCAGCAATAATAGAGAAATAATAAGGGAAGCAGTAACTAATAATCGATAGAAAAGTAAGATATCAAAAGTAATAGAATAAGCTACAGGTCTAGACATGATAGATACAACCACAAGGTTCCAAATTCGAAAACCATAATGAGGTAAAGAAACATATCTACACTCCAGCTCAACCAAATCTCACTAACCGCGATGTCATGAACGCAAAAACCATAATAAGGTTTGAATAGAAAGGTGCTACTAAAAATGGAAAACAAGTAAACACATAAGAACCTACCGGCGTCCCATACCACCGACAAGTATAACCAGCATAGCATATCCTACTTACCATCCCATACTGCCAGGAGGCAAAAATAGCAAAGCAAAACCCACCATGACTCCCCTCTTAAGCCTGGTGAGAACACACCATACCTAAAGAAATACACAGGAGTACAGAAAGTAAAGTAAATAGTAACAAACACGGGCGCACACCCCTTGTCAGTGCTAGGCACACACCCTCTGTCAGTGCCATCATCATCACTGGACGCACACCCTCTGTCAGCGTCAATATCAACACCAAACGTACACCCCATGTCAGCGTCAATATCATCACCATTGAGGGCCCAACCCTTTAGTAACCAAACAGTTTAACACATTAATATATATAAATGAGAGTATCAGTGCAATGACGAGGTTCTAGATATAAACAATGAATATAAGTAAATGTAATACTACAGCAGTAACAATAAAGTAAACATCATCTGGGGTGAAGGGTAACCGTAGTCTAAGGTCGGCCAAAGGCCACCAGCTAAGAGCTCATCTCACCACACTCATCGCGTATAAGATGATATAATTAATTAACCAAGACGGTTACTGAGACACTGGCCTCCATCATGGTGGACAAGCCTCGTAGCACAACCCTTGCCTTCTATGCCCTTTAACGAGCCCCCGAAGTCCACAACGGATAATAGCAAAGAAGACAAGATTAACCTAGGAAACCCTACCCACACTACTAGCCATACAATAAGAATAATAATAATAACCCAGTCTATAATACACAGGTAAACCTAGCCTAGCTCAGGGCAAACGAAAACCTCTGAAGTAAACACCTGGAGGAACTGGAGCTCCAACGCGATCGAGTCGTCCACAGCTATACAGTTCACAAATCCAGGGGTCAATATATAAATCATAAGGCTCATTAATAAGTAACTCAGGGTGGGAGATGAGCCTCATAGCTCAGTGACCTAGCTAAAGGCCCCAGCGTGTGAAGCCCTCAGCTCGGGGACCTTATGGTCTAGGGAAATATTCAGGGAGAGATAAATCATGTAGACCCAGCTAGGGTGATGGGGCCAAGCCCTCTCTATAACCAGGAGACTACCAGGCAGACTCCGTCAAGGTGACCACATTGGGACGACCTCCTTAAGACGGCTTGGCTAAACGACCTCATCAGGAATACCTCACTAAGAAGACCTGACTTACCATCAAGGTGCTAGTTCAACCTCACTAAGGGTTCCTTATTAGGGCGACCTTGGTGGTCTTACTAGGTAACCTCAACGTACCACGACCGAAAAGACAACCTCACCGCAATGACTGTCAAAGAAACCTCACCACAACGACCTCGCCACTGTGACTTCGGTTGAGCGACCTCACAAGAAGAACTGGCAAAGAGGCCTCGTCACAACGACCTTGCTACGATGACTTTGGTGGAGCGACCTCACCAGATAAACTGGCAAAGTTGACTCATCACAATGACCTCGCTTCAGTAACTTCGGCAGAGCGACCTCACCAGAAGATCTGGCAAAGCAGCCTCACTACGACTTCAGCATAACGACCTCGCTATAGCGACTTTGGCGAAGTGAACTCACCATAAGAACTGGCAATGTGTCTTCATCACAAGGACCTGGCAACACCGACTTCGGTAGGGTGACCTTACCAAATAACTTCAGCAAGGTGTCCTCGTGGTGCTAGAGCAACCTGAGATCCTGCAACTACCTTTCCAGAAGCGGGGAGTGTCTGAAGGGTCTAGAGAAAGCATTAAGGGCTAATTCTAACCAAACAAAATATAAATCTGGGAGGGGAAACATCATAGAGCATTAAATTCCAGAATTTTCTCATAACCTAACTAGGAGCCAAAGGGTAAAAACGTCTACAAATCAACTGGAAAAAAAAGAACACAGTTATAAAAAAAAATAGGGAAAGGGATTACATATCCTCAAGTTGGTGCTAATGCATTAACTTACAACCATCTGGGAACTACCAACAAATAGCTTTAGCATGCTGGAGCTCACTATTTGAGCCATAACCAGCAAGAATTTAATCAATAGCAATTACAGGCTGGACTCATATGCTAAACCAGAACCAACTGGGTTTTAACAATACAGCAGTAGCAAGATAAGACCCATGCATCGACACATAAACACTAGACATTAAAGATAAAATAACAAAATCCCATAAATCTAAACAAAG